>JASDQU010505727.1:30692-42036 GCA_032191745.1 Picea mariana | reverse complement strand
AGCCCTTCTATGCATCTTCTCTTCTAATATGATTACATGTGAATCAAAGAAATCTACCACTGGAAATTGACATCTATAGTACTATTCATCCTCCTTTATAATTTATAGGACTATAGGACTATTCATTCATCCTCATTTCTAATTTATGGGACAACCCTTTGCAACATAGATTCCACGATCATGGAGTGATTATGGCATATTTGTTTGGTTCATAATCGATTGCAAATTAGGAAATTGATTTTGGTCTTCTATAAATATAAATCTAGATCATAGACCCTATGTGTGATCACATCCCTTAGCAATTATCTTGCGTTCACCTATTAAATTGTCTTAACCAAAAACACCTACTGAAAAGGAAGAGATATTTTTATTGAGTTTGAGACTCATTGTAATTACCATTTGTGGTATTTGGGAAAATTATGTCTCTTTTTATTCAGATTATTCTCTGAGTAAGTTATTTTTTTAGTAAATAGTTGAAATGTTTGTAAAGAAAACCCTATATTTGCTTATTGAAAAAGAGAATCTCTCTTCATTAAAAAGGAGAACAAAAAAACATTAGAGAACTTCATGAAAAAATATTTTAATAAAAATATGATTTTGTCGGGTTGGATGACTTAGAAAATGTAAATGAGACTAKCTCCTCACAGGTGAGGTAGGCWCCRCCTRGAGGCAACCTAAGAAATGTCGCACACTTCATATTAATCAGTCATGAATATAAATAAATACATCAGGTAGGGAGTTAGAACAAACTCCTAGGAAATAGGATCTAAGTCCTAAATACAAACACAATTGAAACTAATAGATTCTCAATTATTTCTCCAATACTCCCCTTAATGGAGAAACATATTGTCTACAATAAAAATGCCTAACATAAGTAACATGCCTGTTGGTCTTAGTCTCAGTTAGGCTTACAATTTGACTCTAATAGTTTCATCTTGACCTTTCTTGTTGTGATATAGTGATGGAGATGGAGATTCTTCCTCGGCTTGCTTCTCCAAATATGTTTCATATTGACTCTGTTCTGCCTTACTTCCATCTTTTCTTTGTTCTTCTTCATTTTGGAACTTGGCAGCTGACTATTGTTCTTTTTCCTCAACACCTCTGCAGGTTCTTGGAAGCGTTTGTCTATAATACTTGCAAATTCTCCCAACTTCTCATAAGTGGGTTGTTTCCATTTCTGAATATAATCATCGATGTTTTTCTCAATGGACTATTGCAACACCAATTCATAATAAAGCTTGATTTCTTCCAAGCTCCAAACCATAAAAATTGACTCAATATTTTATTCCTCAATTTCTTCATTTTCTTCTATGTTTTCTTCATAATTAGTCACTACTGAAAATGAACTGTTGTCTTGTAAACCTGGACACTCAAAAAAATTGTTAAAATCATATGAAAAATCATAGTAAAAACCATACTAGTTCTTTTCATTTTTCTCTTCTAAGAGAGCTTTCATCGCTTCATATTTCTTCCCTATTGTAGTTTCATCCACCTGATCTGTAAGCAGGGTTACTTTTCCACTTAACAAATCATCTAAGAGATTCTTCTCCTACAGCATATGGAGCCAACATTTACTTGAGAAGTTTTCATCATCATATTTAACTATATTTACCAAATATTCACCCAGAGGATCATTAGCAGTTATACATTCATCTCCATTATCAATCTCAGTTAAATTCGCCAAATCACAAAATGTTATTTTGCTGCTAGTTTCTTCATTAATCATTGCAACTTCAATAATGTCATTTTCAGTCTCTGTTACAGTTACGATACTATCAATACCTTCATCAAATTCATCATTCTCACTCCACTTATTCATTTCAATAATATCCTAAAATATTTATGCACTAAGTATTTTACCAAATTCACCCAAAATACTAGACAAAATATTTTCATGCACAGCTGACATAATAAGTTGGAATGCTATTGCACCTCTTCTCTTATTATAGAAACTAACACAACCTTCATGATCATAATGCAATAAATCTACTAACCATATTGATTTTTTCATTTCAGTTGCCTACGGTTCATAATTTATACCTCAGAAGAATGGGAAATTGGCATCACTATTTCATATATTTCATCAAATTCTTCATTGATCTGGTCCAACACTGCATTATGATTCTCAAGCATGGGTTCTTCATCTGCAATTAGAAACATATCATACTGATCGGCAAAATATAATGACTCTTCCTCTTGATTCTTTCTCTCCATTTGTTTTATCTCTCTTCGGAGAGGTTTCAATCTCCTTTGATGACCCATGACAGAGAGGCCACAAGAATTACCTAAAGTTTGAATAAGGAGGTCAAGAGAGTAATCAAAATTAATTCATCATAATCACAATTTAGGGTGCATTATTGGTAGTACTTGACACCCTAAAGTGACATCAAATCAAGCAAGCATGATATAAAAGAAACAGGTGCAACTTACTGAGTGCAATGTGCGAGTACAAGAGAGTATGGCAAGTGAATGTGATAAAAATAACAAGTGGGTAAATTAGGAAAGTGTTTACAAAATGCCTCTCAATAAATAAGGTAATTACAAGACTACAAGCATAAATTGCATAATTGGATTATTTATCTTTAGAATAAATTAATATGAAGAATTGATTCATTGAAGCAATCAAGATGAAATTAATAAACATGATTGATGCAATAGATGCAAAAAATGAACTCATACAAAAGGTCAATTTATTTTGTGATAGAGAGGATATAATAAAAAAGTCCAATGTAGCTTTATATGGAGATGAGCTCATACAAAATGTTGATGTAACTTGTGACACAATAGACTTAATGTTGATGGTTGATTCTACTTGTGATATAGATGAACTAATGTTGGATACAAAATCATCACAAGAGATGGATGATGATTCCTTAATTAATCATGGGATAGAATCATAAAGTGGACCAATGAGAAAAGTATAGTAAAACACGAGTCACAAGAAGTAGCACAAAATGAATGCAACAAAAATAAATGTAAAATTGAAGATATAAAAAAATAACATCAATAATTACAAAATGATCTTTCCAAGATGATTTTTATAACCGTTGTTCCTGAGATTTTTCTAGGTTAGGGAACAATGTCAAGGAATCTCAATATAACTTATAAAACTGTTTATAAAATATTTTTCCCAAAACTTTAGTTTGAGATTTTAATAATTTATTACCAAAAATAAAAGAGGCCTCATTTCTTACATTAAGTTACTTCAAAATATAATAGCATGAAAAGTAGAATTGAGCTAAAAACAATTGAAACAAGAAGCAATATATTTAGAAAAGACAAATATTACTTCTTTTTCAAAAGAAGAAATAACAATTGATCTTATATGTGTTACAAAACTAATTGATAATCTAAAACAAAGAATTCATTTAAATAATAAAGGCAATTAAACCAAAATATAGTTCATATTTCACTTATACTAAGGATACCAAAATATGATACCAAATTAACATTTTAAAATAGAGATCAATCTCATAGAATAACAATGAGGCCACAAGGTCTCACAGAGTGAGACAACGATTACACACTCTCTACTACATTCAATCATGCTCATAGGTGATTTCATGCACTATATGCACGGTGGATCTTTCGAAGGAATGTTCTTTACAATCAAGAACTATCACCATGTGATTGATACCTTTGACAATGATAGCAACAATGGCATTCACATCGAATTGATTTCTTTAGCGACTGCTTAAAAAATTTGTGACAATAGTGAATTATAGGACGTTAATGATGATTTTGTATCTTAGATGTACTCAAGCAACAACAAGAAATGTATCTCTTGCACATAAATTGTGTGAGGGAAATATTTCTTGAAGTGGCGATAACTCAATTGTCTTAAACAAAACCTTGTCCAATAATGTAAATATCACTCGATAAAATTGCGGAAAAGAAATGATAAAATTTCTTTACATGAAGGAACCACGACCTACGAAAACATCAAATACCCTATATGATTGGTTGAAAATTAGCTGGAAAAGAAAAACATTCAACATGGTTCTCGACTATTTGCATGAATTCACGTCAAAAAATTCTATTTTTCCATGCAGATGAGATTCAGAGCGGGTGCTATACCTCCACGCAGGCTCTCTACCACATCTGATCTCTTCCATGTAACAAAAAACAATACTAACAACATAAATGGTCCTTCACGTGCAATGTTTCTTAATGGGCTAGACAAGACATGCTCGTTTACAACATTGTCTCTATATTTTATGTGGCAGTTTCAACAAGTCGCTCCTCCTCTCCAAATCTGTGATCTGGTGGTTCACGATCTCTCCCAGATATCTATTACTTCCAACTGGAAGAGACAACCGCTAAAAATCCTCTCTTAGCTCTAGATTGACAATAACATCACATGGGCATTCTCTCTTCGACGAGTTTTCCCTTCAGGTAGATCAATGATTACCAAATATGATTCTACTATAAATTATTCACATGGCTACTACCTCTCTTTGATTGGTGATTGGAGTCTTATTTATATCTTTATTTCTCACATAGATACCACATACTTCATGCTCACCGCACCAATTCCCTGCACCAATTCCGCACTAGTAGAATCTACAGGCCCATGACCATACTTCTATGTCGGATGCTATAGGAAGATCAATCCTTGCATGATTTGAATTTCCTTACAAATTCTTCTCCTTCCCTTCGCGACCTACACTATAACCCAACGGCTCAAAAAAGGGGTTCACAACCTCCTTTTGATGCCTCGTCCTGCTCTCACAGACCCTCCAAAGACCACCTACGACCTCTACTCGTCCTCACGGCCTGCTCCAACAGCAATATGGAAGCAACGATTTGGCTGCACCTTCTGGCAGTTGTGGTTGCAACAACAAAGACAAAGAAGCAACAATCAACTACACTTCACGTAGTTTGCGATACTCCACACATAAAATCACTCACACTAAAACTTCTCAAGCGCCAGTCTTTTCACACGCATCACATTTGGGCATACGGGCTCCAATTTTGGTAAAATGCAGTGTCTTACAATGAATCTTACAAGGAAATTCAAACACATGCATCTTATAGTGATTCTTCACAATGGTGAGTCTAGAATTTCATGCACAAATCTCACCATACCTCCTCCACACGTCTGTGGCTTCAATGCAATTCCCACGGCTCTTTAACGTCAGGTTAACAAGGGTTGTGCCTCCTTTACTCCACGTAGGTTCCTCACTTCCAATATAGCACAATGAACTCTCCGTGACAAAATATCCATGGCAACGAACTCTCCAAGTTGTGGATCCTTCACTATACTCCTTTACTCTGTTGGAAAAAAGTTAATTTCTACCTAACCCGAAGCTTTCACCAACCGAAGCTTCCACCAACTTCGAGAGAGCTCTACTGTCATATCCATCAACAATCCACCAATGCTCCGAGAACCCTCTGGACACTCTAGAGTCTTCCATGGCCTCTATAAATATGAGGCAGATGTATCTGTTTTGATAATTGAGCAATAAAGAATTTGTCTGTGTGTTATTCTTCTGTATTCATTCGGTTCTGCTCTCTTCATCTTACTCATCCTCTGATCAAGCTATGATACTAACTTAGAAAACATAAATGAGACTAACTCCTCACAGGTGAGGAAGGATCTGCCTGGAGGCATCCTAGGAAATGACACACATTTCATATTAATCAGTCATGAATATAAATAAATGCATCATGTAGGGAGTTAAAGCAAACTCCTAGTAAATAGTATCTAAGTCTTAAATACAAACACAATCAGAACTAATAGATTCTCCATTATTTCTCCAACAAGATGTTCCTATACCTATTTTGAAATTAGAATAAGGGGTCTAAGGAACATTGTGCAATTGTGTGTGATTGTATATGTTTTCAGATGCTTGATGGTGTTTTCTATCTATTTTATTTTACCTTCATATTTAATTTGGAAAGAAATTCAGGCACACAATGTTCACGTACTCATGAAGTGCAATGGTGATTGCAACAATTAAGTGTATTGAAGTCATGAAATCGTGCAAAGTTGAAGCACCATTTCAACAATGGGGTCTTGATTTCATAGTTGAAATTCATCCTTCATATAGTGCTCAACAAAAGTGTATTTTAATTGCAACAGACTATTTCACTAAATGGGTGGAAGCCATTGCTACAAGATTCACCGCTGATGCAATTGTGATTATTGTTGTTGAAGAAAATATTTTAACCATATTTGTTTGTCCAAGAAAAATCATAATTGATAATGCTCAAGCATTTAAATCTATTAAAATGATCAATTTACTTCAGAACTATAATATAATTCCTAGACATTCCACTTCATATTATCCTCAAGGAAATGGGATGGCAGAATATTCAAATAAAAGTTTAATGAGAATTATTAAAAGGTTCTCACTGACAACAATAAATCTTGGCATTCTCATTTGATATATTCTCTTTCGGAAACAAATATCAACACAAAACTATCAACAAATGCTTCTCCTTATAAGTTAGTTTATGGTATGGATGCAATTCTACCTATTAATCGTGTTTTCCCTCTCAATAAATTATTTTGAAAGAGGTTGGACATGAGAAAAATGATTTGACAAGGAGAATCAACTAAATTACCGAAGTTCAACAAACTAGAGAGCAAGTCAATGAAAAGCTTGAGGACCATCAGGACAAAATCAAGACTATTTTTCATAGAAGAGAAAATGAAAGAAATTTTGTTCTTGGTGATATTTTATTAAGATGGGATAGTAAAAGGGAAGAACCTTGAAAACATGGAAAAATGACAGCTTATGGTTTGGACCACATAAACTTACATCAGTTGAAGGAAGAAACTTTTTCTCTCTTCAAAATCTAGATGGTGACATATTGGAATTGTCTCTTAATGGGCGATATTTAAAGAATTTTATTTATTAGTTTGTTTTTATTTTGTTTTTCCATTGTAAATATCAATTTAGATTGGATTGGCATTGACAATTTGATTTTACTTTTCAAATGCCTCTTGTGTTAAGAACTCATTTTTTTAATTACAACTCAATTATGGATAATTGAGTGTTATTTTGTTTCCTAGGTAATAAATTTCTTCAAACTGTACAATTGAAGAATTTAAATCTATTTTGTTTTGTGATCAATTACAAGTTTGTTTTGATGTATATATATTTTATATTTTTAAAATTAGTTTCAGTTTGTTTGTTTTGAATAAATGAAGTTAAACATTTATATCTTACTCATATCTTTATAGAAATGATAGATCTAGTCAATAGAATTTAAAACTTAAACATGTTGTTTTACAAGATTTGTGAATTTTTTTATTCATTTCTTTATTTTGATCGAAAATTTATGTCTAGGGTAATATTTTGAAAACTAAGCTTTGATAGTAGACTATAGTTGATGAGTTTTCTCAAGGTTAAAATTTAATTACAAATTAAAAAATACAAATTTACCTATTAGAAAAGGTATAGGTAGAATTGAGGGAAAATTGATCTCAAAGTATTCTTTAACATGTAGCCAATCCTACTTTATCTTATAACAAAAACATATATCATCCATTGTGTTATTTAACATATTGATTTTCCCCACTTCAAAACAATTGAGTAAAATTTAAAGATAGATAGTGAAAGGAAATTCAATAATGATTGTCCCCATCTTCTTCAAAAAGATATGATGAAAGGAAATTTAGAAATGATTTCTCTCATCTCGAATAAATGAAATTATAAAAATGAAGTGGTGAAATGAAATTCAATTTGGGGTATACAGATAACTATACTAGGGATATCGATGCTTGTTGTTGGTGAAGCAATATATGCGATATTTGTAAAGTTTTTTTTTTACATATCTTTATTGTTACTTTATTATTAATTATTTTTCAATAATTTTTATATCGTGATATTTTTTTTAATTGTAAATGAGTGTGTGAATCTATATTGCGTTATAAGGTTATAGTACAAAATTGATGCTTGGACTCCCACGATCTGCCGGAATGGAAACCAGATTCGGGGTCCTTGGAATGTAGTATCTGAAAACCAACCTAGGCTACCATAATCCAATCTTAAAAACTTCATCATAAGAAAAAAAAAAGTCTAAACATAGTGGGGTTAGCTCCTACTCTAAGAGACATGATCTGGGCTAGTCTAGGTTGACGGGGTGCTCTTCATCCCCTTCCTGTTGTTTCGTTTCCTCCTCCCTCTGTTCCACTAGACGTAGATTTCTGATGCATGTTGGGGTTCCATTTATGTCAGCTGGAGTGATATCTATATGGTGGACATAGCATAGATAGAGATGAAATTGCCCTACCATCTGCTCCAGTTTCTCCTGTTGTCTTTTTTGGTCCTCCACCAGCCTTTTTACCCCCGCATCCATGTTACTGAGGTGGTTGAGAATTCTTGTGCACTCTTTCTTTTGCTCTTTGGTTTATGTCCTGTTGGTCTCCCCCCGGTCCGCACACATCTTTCCTATCAATGTTTTGGTTCTCCAAGCTTCCTCCACCGTCTTGTGGTAGAGGGTTAACCTTGTTTGTGTGGCTCCGGGGTCCCGGAAACCCCCTGCTTCCTAGGTTAGTGTTGACCAGGCTTTGCCCCTGCGAGCATTGTTGATTTCGCCCTCCCATATTTTAATGATCTTCTTCCCCTTGGTGTCTGTGTTCATGTGGAAGGTGCTCTTTGCTTCCTTGGATGCCTGTTCGATTCTTGTCTTCCGTCGGGCACTCTGTGGAGGTTCATTCCCCTGGGGGCCTCTCTTGTTGTTGGTTTTCTTCATGCGTACCATCTTCACTTGCAGGTGGTGGTTCTTACGTTGGGTTCTTTCCCTGTTCCGTTTCACCCCCTTCTGGTAAGTAAGGTGGCCCCTGTAATTGTAATGCCTCATTCTGTGGTAAATTTTGGTGTCCCTGCATTTATGGAGCCAACTCGGCTATGGTCTCGTCCTTGCAATCATGGCCTGCTCTTCAAGGTGGTCCTTCCCATCACTATCGACTGTTCCAAAGTGTGTGCACTTGATGATCTTGTCGTTATTCCTGCTGCAATATTTTTCCCTGCTCTTTGTATGCCATCCCGTTCCCCATACCATATATGTACTTAGGTAAGGTGTGCTCCTACTTTTCCCTAGTGTCACCTATCGTCCTTCATCCTTTGTCACCTGCGATTTATCTCTTCTTCTTTCCAATGGGTAACTTTTGTACTTCTTTTTATTGACGGGACCGTGGTGTCGTACGTTCACCTAATGTGTGATTTGTGTCTGCATTTATAAACTTATCTGATTGGTGGGCCATCATCTCCTGTCTGGGACCTACATGTCCTTTAGTGTCTGTTGCGCCTCCATTCTTTCCATAATCTTCCGTACTACTCCTGTTGTCCTAGTATTTTTCCGCAAGTTGGGTGCAGTCTACCCGGAATTGACCTTGTGTGATGTTGCGCCAGATCGTGTCCAGTTTTGGAACTTCGTTCTCAACCCCCTCATTTTCTATTATGTCCGCCATTCCATTTGTTGACCTCCTCACCCAGCGTAACTCCATAGTGATCCCTGTCTGCAAGTGCTCCTGGATTTTTTTCAGTAGGTAGGCCAATCGCCAGTGCTTATGGATTTTACCTATTCTGGTACCGTTTTGGAGTTTTCTCACTATGTTGGTGACTAATGCAGAGACTCCTTCCACTACGGCGTTCGTCATCCCCTCCCAGCTGAGAATCTCCAGGTCTATCTCCAGGGCTCTGAATTCTGCAGCGTTATTGGTTGAGTTGCCCAGGCTTTCATCATACAATCGTATGATGTTCCCTTTACTATCCTTGATTACCCCTCCCAAACCTGTTCTTCCTAGGTTTCCTTTCGCCGCCCCGTCGAAATTCAACTTGAGGGAGCCTGAACGTGGCGGTCTCCAGTTGCGCTCACTTACTTGGAGTTGTGGCTTCTTGCTGTTTGGATTGGGGTTGCACCCACCTACTAGTTGGAAAACCTCTAGGACTCAAGAGTCCTAACCCATGGGTTACGCTCTACCCTCTTAGTAGTTGCGGGTCATCATTGTCTCACGTATCATGGAGGTTATTGTTTCCTTGATATTCCCTTATAGCCAGCTTTGGTTTCTGAAAATGCGCCAGTTCCTTTCCTTCTATATCAACCATATGATCATTCCTGGGGTGAGGGTCGAGCAAAGGTTCACCTCTTCTTGGTCATTGTAGTTTTCTCTCCAGAGCTTGATTGTTGCGGCAATGTTACCATGGATCTTGTTGGACTAGCGGAAGATACTTGCTGCCCAATCCCACAGTTCCGCAGTGTAGGCACAGTCGTCAAGGAGATGGTTGGTTGTTTCTTCCTGAGTTTGACAAAGATGACATCTTGACGGACCGGTGAAACCTCTTTTCCTTAGGTTATCCCAAGTTAGGATGTGGTTGTGTAATAATAGCCACTGGAAGATCTTAATATTTAGCCATTAGGGGTTGTTCCAGAGCTTATCCCAGTGTTGCGCTAGGTTGTCTTGGTCTGGATCCGCCATATAGTGTCAGACTTCTTTTAGGTTGAATTCCCCTTTGTATTTTTTTCCCCACCTCAATTGGTCCTCTCCTTTCATGACTGTTATTTTCCATCTAAACAGTTCCTGCTCCACCTCTTCTATTGTTGTTGCAGGCATCTGATTGTTATAACGATTAATCTTGTCCCAAATTCTCCATTTTTTGTGGTCTGTTACCTGTTGCCAGTATTGATAGACGTTGATTTTTCCTTGTGTGATGACATTCTATTGGAGTATCCCTCTGTCCAGGTTTTCCATCTTTGGTTCCTTCTACCAAGCGTCCTCCCATAATATAGTTGTTCTGCCTTTCCTGATTTCCCAAAAACTATGTGTCTGAATCCCTTCTTTGTTGCGCCAGGCTAGGTTCCAAATGGTTGAGCCTTCCCTGGTTCCTCCAAAGTGGATTATGTCTTGGTCGCAAGTGTCTGGTGCGTAATTTTCCTTCCATAGGTTTACCCAAGGTGTTGTATTTTCTTTGACCCACCGCCACCAGAGTTTCACCCCATATGCATTGTTGGTCGTTTGTGGATCTTGTATCACCAAGCCCCCATTGCTTTTTGGCCTGCAGACTTTCTCCCAAGCCATCAGGGCCCATTGTTTCTTTGTTTCAGCACCTCGCCACAGGAAGTCCTTCTGGATGGCTCTGATTTTCTGTAGGATCCCTTGTGCAGTGGGGAAGACTGACATCATAAAGGTTGGGATGGCTTGTAAAATAGTCTTGGTTAGGATCAGTCTGTCGGCTAGGTTCAGGGACCTATACGTCTAGTTTTTTACCTGCTCATGTAGCCTATTTATTACTCCTTCCCAAGTTGGCAACTTATAAACTTTGTCTGTCAAAGGCATCCCCAAATACTTGGTTGGAAGTGTTTTACGTTCAAAACCTATAATGTTGGTCAA
>JASDQU010505726.1:28901-42178 GCA_032191745.1 Picea mariana | reverse complement strand
GTGGTTCTCATTTCCAATGCTGACCTGCATACAAGACAAGAAACAACTACACATGCATACTACCTATAGAATAACGGGTTAGAAATTCAAACATGTACTTAGCAAATTATGAATAACTCATGAATTGGGATGGGAAAAGAACTTTCTTTATTACTTTGAATGAGTCAACTTACAAAAGTTGAGATCGGCCACCGCTCCATGAACCTGATCCTGGGCTCCTCTTCGACTATCCTCCAACTGCTTTTCTTTGTATCTCCTTTGGCACAAGAAAGGCTAAAGGGTTGGGACAATGGGAATATGCAAATGGGAAGAGTTTCTTTGCTATATTTTTCCTCTTTCAAATGGGACCCCTACCCCTTCTTTTATAGGCTAGAAGGAGATAGGTATTTGGATGAACCCTCGGCCATGCATGGCCAGGAGTTTCAGTTAACTCACCCATAGATTTTGTGTTCCATCGACAACTTTCCTTTTTTCATGCTTTTGTCGGTCCACGCGGGCTGTTTTGGGTCAACCAGCGTGTACACACGTGCAGTAATGGAGTAGGGCGCGTGGGCCTTTATAAAATAGGTTTTTTAAAGAGTTGTTTAGTAGTGCTTTGGCAAAGAAGGGATATGAGATGGCCTGATTCCAGGTAAGCATGTGTGGGGAAATTTAGGGTTATAAAAGATTCCCCCTAATGTGTGAGGTCAGAAGAGCATCTGATGGCCAAAATACATTGCCAATATTTACTGATGTACTGAACGATTGAGCACAAGGATCAAGAACCAAGAGGTGCCGTCTACAAAATAACAAATGTCTCATTGATGCAGGAGCATCTCTCCATGTCAGCGGCTAGCTAGCCAGCCATGCCAGCAAATTCAAATCGCACGCTAAAAGAGAGGCACAGCCTCATTTAAAATTTGAAATGAATGTAATTTAAGTGCTTAGGCTGGTGAGCCATGGAGGCTATGCCTTTGTGCATACATTAGATAGGATTGGCTTTAATGCTAGATTGGCTGAGATCTAGATCCAGACGTTGGACTAGACGACCATTGAATGTAATTGAATAGAGTAGGTGAACCTGGAGGGAAGCACTCGATGAGCCCCTAAGGTAAAAGAGATTTTGAGATCTCATTTTGTAGTAAGACGAGTGGGTAGATGAGCAGAGTTGTAGAGCCAGAGAGAGCTCAAGGAACACCATTGTAAATTCAGGCATTTTCCATTGTTAATATATCAGAGCAGTTTTTCCTGCATTTTCTGTGTGATTGAATGGATGTCTGTAGATGTTCCATATATATATGCTTTGAATGTATGTTTGTTAAGCATTTGCAGGGAGTTTGTGTGATTTAAGGCTTGAGAGGTCTTTGAGGTTTCATGCCAGGAGGGTATGACAGAGGACTGCGGTCTCTGAATACCGATGCACTGAGGATGCATTTCTGAACGCTGCGGGTTCAGACAAAGACGTGCTGAGGCATAGAAGATGAAGTAAACAACTCAGAGGAAGAAGGCCTCAAGATTTATGAATACCTTGGAGGCAAGGCTGTGTAGCTAAAACACAGTCGCAGACAAAACTTTGCTGTAAGTTCTGTAGATCTCTGCTAGGTGGCATTGAGCATAAGCACGAGGTGCTGAAGGAAGAACTCTGTTGCGAGTTCGAAGAGACCAGAATCACTGAGGATTCTGTAGAGCTCTGCCAGGAGGGCATTGAGAAAGTGCAACGAGTGCACGAAAGAAGATAGAACTGCTGAACGTTCTGTGGGAGAGATACTTTGCCAGGAGGGCATAGAGACAGCAGTGTGCAGGCAAGCATAGGAAGAGAAGAGAACTCTTTGAGTTCTGGAGCTGGATGAAGTATCCATCGAAGGATCTTCGCAGGGTTACTGAACACCCCGAAGACTCAGCAAAGGGTTGCTGGAACAGGAGGAAAAGCTCAGGAGAGAGAGTGCTTTCACACACATAGCCGAGCTACAAGGAGTGCAGAGGCTGAAGAACTCATTGGGGGAGTTCAGAGTCTAGAACAACTCAGGAGGGACAGTGTTCTTATACGCATAGCGAGACTCAAAGTCGAGGAGCTCACAGAGGGACAAAATAAGTAAAGGTCAAGGCCTTTGAAGAATTGAATATTTCTCCCAAGTCTGGGAAGAAAGTGCAACAGCTCAGGAGGAGCAACGACAGCCGTCAGATTGGCCTGAAGAAGAAATCTGGACCGTTGAGAAGTTCACGTCCAGAAGGATCTCAGGAAGGGCACAGAGCAAGGACACCGACAGCCATCGGATCTCACTCAGAAATCCCGACAGCCGTTGGGTCGGGAGAAGCTGCGCAGAGGTTAAGCACGGGAGTAGGTGCGTAGGAAGCTGAGGGAGGAGCATAGCAGCCGTTGGATCGACTGATAGAATCTGGGCCGTTGGTTTTCAAGTCCAAGGAGCTGTCCGTCTGAGGAGGACAGGTGGCAGAGATCTAGATGATCTCGCGAACTCGGGAGTTCGCAGAGTGAAAGCCCAAGTGTTGGTTGCTCTAAGTCACGAAGCGGTGAAGTAGCGAGAAGACAGGAGCCGTCCATCTGAGGAGGACAGGTGGCATAGATCTAGATGATCTCACGAACTCAAGAGTTCGTAGAGTGAAATCCCAAGTGTTGGGTGCTCTAAGTCACGAAGCGGCGAAGTAGCGAGAAGACAGGAGCCATCCATTTGAGGAGGACAGGTGGCAGAGATCTAGATGATATCGTGAACTCGGGAGTTCGCAGAGGTAAATCCCAAGTGTTGGGTGCTCTAAGTCATGAAGTAGCAAAGTGGTGAGAGACTAGGAGCCGTCCATCTAAGGAGGACAGGTGGCAGAGATCGAGAGATCTCGCGAACTTGGGAGTTCGCAGGGTGAATGCCCAAGTATTTGGCACTCAAAGTCACGAGGCGTGAGGACACGAAGCGACGAAGTGGCGAGAGACTAGGAGCTGTCCATCTGAGGAGGACAGGTGGCAAAGATCGAGAGATCTCATGAACTCGGGATTTTGCAGGTTGAGATCCCAATCATTGGGTACTCCAAGTCGTGAAGGCGCGAGGAGCGAGAAGAAGATAGTCGTTGGATCTGGATCGGGAAGAACCGTCGGATCTGCACGTGGGGTTGTGTATCGGAGTCTCACGAGAAAAGACTCAAGAATTTGGCCACTGGGATCATGAGATTGCGAGAAGCAATATCCCGACAACTGGAGGACAGTCTGGGCCATAGTAAAGTCGGCGAGTGGAATACAGGTGGCACGAAGCCCTCAGGATCTCGCCGCAAGAAGTCCCGAAGTATTGGCGTCGTGAGTCACGATCTCGTGAAGTTTGGAGTCCGGTGAGATAAGGGACCGTTGAAAAGGTCAACTCACGTGCGCATCGACATCTCGGTGCATCGGATATTGGGAGTTGGAAAACCACGTGTTTGATATAGCGAGTTGCGAAGTCATGATAGAGCGAAGGCGCGATAGAGCAGAAGTCTCGACAGGGGAAAAGTCAGCGATTTGACTGACCATCGGGTCTTGAGGATCCGAGAGCCCAGCGTTCAATAGCGAACTCACGAAGTTGCGAGTTCCGATCCTCCGAGAGGATAAGGAAGGAGGATCACGCGCAAGAAGAGAAGCTGTGGGTGTATATTTCCCGATAGGGAATTAGAAGAACAATTTGAGTTCTTCGGGCCGTGGAGAAAACAGATCCTGGGAGCGGGTGAGTGGAGAATTGATGGGAGTCTCTCACACGACTCGCCTGCGTCAGGTGGTATCAGAGCAGATTTCTTGTCTGTATATTTTAGGCAAGAGGAGCGAAGAAGAAAAGGAGCACTCTGATACACATCAGGTGGTATCAGAGCAGATTTCTTGTCTGTATATTTCAGGCAAGAGGAGCGAAGAAGAGAAGGAGCAATCTGATACACATCAGGTGGTATCAGAGTGGGAATCTATTTGTATATTGCAGACAGAGGAGCAAAAGGAAGACAGAGTTGCTGAGGACTTTGTAAGGACTTGCTTGCAGGCAGGCAGCAGTCGAGAAGACAGTCATTGAGACTGTAGGATGAAGCTGAGCACTCAGGATTGCAGGAGTGACAGTAGCAAGTTTTCCAGAGAGGCAGACAGGGACAGCGCGATGGCTACTGAAGGCCATAGGAATAAAAGCAAGGCAAAAAAGCTCACCGAATGGGATAAATAAGAGACTAAAAATCTCTATGAATTAAAAGCAGACATAGAGAAGCTCGAACTGCGGATGAGGCAGGATAAGAAAGCCAAGTAGAGATGGGTTTATGAATGGCCCATGAGGAAGACAAAAGTGAAATGGCCAGTCAGAGAGTTGATGGTCATGAGACAATGTAGGTTGTTAAGGAGATGGCTGAGGTATGCTGAAAACCTCAAGGCCACAGAAGAGAAGATGATTGATCACTGTATGCTGGAGACGGGGAGAGGTCTCGATGATTGGGATGATGAAGAGGTTGAATTGGGATTAGCTGAGGATCTCAAGAACTGCCAGAAGGGCATAGAAGTAGAAATTCTAGTTTGCCAAGAGGGCAATGAGTTGAGATCAACTGAATATCTCATAGACTGTCAGGAGGACAGCCAGGGAATTTCGCATTGCCAGCTGGGCAATGAAAGGAGATCACTGCGGGATCTGGAAGACTGCCAGGAGGGCAGCGGAAGCATCGAAGACTACCAGGAGGGTAGCGGAAGCATATTGAACTGCCAGGTGGGAAGAGAGGAAAATTTGAGACTGTATGAAAGTCTCATGGACTCAGAAGAGAGTTCGATTAAACAAGGGTTGCTGATGAAGATGGGATCGGTTGATCTCATAGTCTTCCAGGAGGGCAGCAGGGACATCCCATATTTCCAGGTGGGCAGGGATGAGCAGATGAATTTGGATCAGCTAGAGGAGCTGATAGAGAAGATGAGACTGTATGAGGGTCTCATAAATCCAGAGATGAATTGGAATCAGCAAGTGCAGCTGACATAAGTGGAAGATCAGGATGATCTTTTGATGATTGGGGGAATTGGGATATTCCTACCATGTGCCCAGGAGGAGGCAGAAAATGGTGTTGCAGATGATATAGCAACAATAGGGGAATAGTCAGCTGTGACTGTCACTAGGAAATTGGAGCTGACGATGACTGTCAAGGAGAAATTGCAGCAGACTTTGGAACCTGCCCAAGCAGAAACAGAAGGAGAAGATGAGCATTCGGTGGAATGTCTCAATAATTTCATCCAGGAAGCTGAAAGAGCTGTAGCATTGGATTTGACAGCGGAAGAAGAAGTAGAAGAAGACGAGGAAGAGGATGACGAGCATTCTGAGAAATGGCTCAGCATTTTCAGCCATGAAGCTGAAAAGACTACAACAGGGGAGGTTGCAGAAGCAGAAGAGGAAGAGGTAGACAACATATGTTTTGCTGATCTGTGGGATCAAATTGAAGCCCTGGAAGAGAGGATAAAAGTGCAGAGTGTGCACATCCAACAGGTGAAGTTGGAAATGAATGAAGGAGGCGTGGGAGATCATGATGATTTTCCCAATGGGAAAATTTTTTTGCAGCTGAGGAGACTGCATGAACATGACCAACTATGGGAGCAGCTAGATGTAGTGATCGAGGAGATCATGGAGCTGATGATCCGATCAGCAGAAACTACCAGCGAGGAGCAGCTGGGCAGAAAGAAAGAAGAAGCGGCAACAATGCAGCAGCAGCAGTAGCAAAATAGAGTAGATGAACAACTCCAAAGGATGATTTGGGATCCAGAGGGATTCCAACCACTTAGAGAGGAAGTGCATGAGCATGAGCTCATGATTTTGCAGCTAAGGAGTATGATGCAGGAGCATCTCTCCATGTCAGCATCCAGCTAGCCAGCCATGCCAGCGAATTCAAATCACACGCTAAAAGAGAGGCACAACCTCATTTAAAATTTGAAATGAATGTAATTTAAGTGCTTAGGCTGGTGAGACATGGAAGCCGTGCCTTTGTGCAAGCATTAGATAGGATCTGCTTTAATGATAGATCAACTGAGATCTAGATCCAGACGCTGGACTAGACGACCATTGAATGTAATTGAATAGAGTAGGTGAACCTGGAGGGAAGCGCTTGATGAGCGCCTCAGGTAAAAGAGATTTTGAGATCTCATTTTGTAGTGAGACGAGTGGGTAGATGAGCAGAGTTGTAGAGCCAGAGAGAGCTTGAGGAACACCATTGTAAATTAGGGCATTTTCCATTGTTAATATATCAGAACAATTTTTCCTTCATTTTCTGTGTGATTGAATGGATGTCTGTAGATGTTACATATATATATGCTGTGAATGTATGTTTGTTAAGCATTTGCAGGGAGTTTGTGTGATTTCAGGCTTGAGAGGTCTTTGAGGTTTCATGCCAGGAGGGTATGACAGAGGACTGCGGTCTCTGCATACCGGTGCACTAGGGATGCATTTCTGAATGCTGCGGGTTCAGACAAAGACGTGCTGAGGCACAGAAGCTGAAGTCAACAACTCAGAGGAAGAAGGCCTCAAGATTTTTGAATACCTTGGAGGCAAGGCTGTGTAGCTGAAACACAGTCGCAGACAGAACTTTGCTGTAAGTTCTGGAGAGCTCTGCCAGGTGGCATTGAGCATAAGCATGAGGTGCTGAAGGAAGAACTCTGTTGCGAGTTCGAAGAGACCAGAATCACTGAGGATTCTATAGAGCTTTGCCAGGAGGGCATTGAGCAAGTGCAACGAGTGCACGAAAGAAGATACAACTACTGAACGTTCTGTGGGAGAGATACTCTACGAGGAGGGCATAGAGATAGCAGTGTGCAGGCAAGCACAGGAAGGGAAGAGAACTCTTTGAGTTCTGGAGCTGGACGAAGTATCCATCGAAGGATCTTCGCAGGGTTACTGAATACCCTGAAGACTCAGCAAAGGGTTGCTGGAACAGGAGGAAAAGCTCAGGAGAGAGAGTGTTTTCATGCACATAGCTGAGCTGCAAGGAGTGCAGAGGCTGAAGAATTCATTGGGGGAGTTCGGAGTCTAGAACAACTCAGGAGGGACAACGTTCTTATACGCGTAGCAAGACTCAAAGTCAAGGAGCTTGCAGAGGGAGAAAAGAAGTAAAGGTCGAGGCCTTTGAAGAATTGAATATTTCTCCCAAGTCTGGGAAGAAAGTGCAACAGCTCAGGAGGAGCGACGACAGCTGTCAGATCGACCTGAAGAACAAATCTGGACCGTTGAGAAGTTCACGTCTAGAAGGAGCTCAGGAAGGGCACAGAGCGAGGACACCGACAGCTGTTGGATCTCACTTAGAAATCCTGACAGCTGTTGGGTCGGGAGAAGCTGCACAGAGTTTAAGCATGGGAGTAGGTGCGTAGGAAGCTCAGGGAGGAGCATAGCAGCTGTTGGATCGGCCGATAGAATCTGGGCCATTGGTTTTCAAGTCCAAGGAGCCGTCCATCTGAGGAGGACAGGTGGCAGAGATCTAGATGATCTCGCGAACTCAGGAGTTCACAGAGTGAAAGCCCAAGTGTTGGGTGCTCTAAGTCATGAAGCGGTGAAGTAGCGAGAAGACAGGAGCTGTCCATTTGAGGAGGACAGGTGGCAGAGATCTAGATGATCTTGCGAACTCGGGAGTTTGCAGAGTGAAAGCCCAAGTGTTGGGTGCTCTAAGTCATGAAGCAACGAAGTAGTGAGAAGACAGGAGCTGTCCATCTGAGGAGGACAGGTGGCAGAGATCTAGATGATCTCGTGAACTCGGGAGTTTGCAGAGTGAAAGCCCAAGTGTTGGGTGCTCTAAGTCATGAAGCGATGAAGTGGCGAGAGACTAGGAGCCGTCCATCTGAGGAGGACAGGTGGCAGAGATCGAGAGATCTCATGAACTCAGGAGTTTGCAGGGTGAATGCCCAAGTATTTGGCACTCAAAGTCATGAGGCGCGAGGACGCGAAGCGGTGAAGTGGCGAGAGACTAGGAGCCGTCCATCTGAGGAGGACAGGTGGAAGAGATCGAGAGATCTCGCAAACTTAGTTCACAGGTTGAGATCCCAAGCATTGGGTACTCCAAGTCGTGAAGGCGTGAGGAGCGAGAAGAAGATAGCCGTTGGATCTGGATCGGGAAGAACCGTCGGATCTGCACATGGGGTCGCGTATCGGAGTCTCGCGAGAAAAGACTCAAGAATTTGGCCACTGGGATCGCGAGATTGTGAGAAGCGATATCCCGACAGCTAGAGGACAGTGTGGGCCATAGTAAATTCAGTGAGTGGAATACAGGTGGCACAAAGCCCTCGGGATCTCGCCGCGAGAAGTCCCAAAGTATTGGCATCGTGAGTCACGATCTCGCGAAGTCTGGAGTCCCGCGAGATAAGGGACCGTTGAAAAGGTCAGCTCACGTGCGCATCGGCATCTCGACGCATCAAATATTGGGAGTTGGAAAACTACATGTTTGATATAGCGAGTTGCGAAGTCACGATAGAGTGAAGGCGCGATAGAGAAGAAGTCCCGACAAGGGAAAAGTCAGCGATTTGACTGACCATCGGGTCTCGGGGATCCGAGAGCCCAGCAGTCAATAGAAAACTCATGAAACTATGATTTTTGATCCTCCGAGAGGATAAGGAAGGAGGATCGCGCGCGAGAAGAGAAGTTGTGGGTGTATATTTCCCGATAGGGAATTAGAAGAACAATTTGAGTTCTTCGGGCTGTGGAGAAAACAGATCCTGGGAGCGGGTGAGTGGAGAATTGACGGGAGTCTCTCACACGACTCGCCTGTGTCACTCATCGAGGCAGGCACACCCTTGCTCGGGATAAAGTAGAAACATGGCTATCAATCAAATACACTGTAGATCCATGCCATATAACTATATAAAGATTAGCCGTGAACAATACACAACGGAGCTACATCTCGAAATCGAAAGGATATGCATATAAAGTATCCATCTTCTAGAAGCTGATACGGCATGATGGCTGGAGATGAGATCTTCAGAGCTCGAGCAACAACTTCAAAATCTTCAAAACTCGAGTAGGAGTGTAATATGAGTGTACGACTGCACTACCCAGAGGTCGTCGACGGCTCGTCGGTCTTGGACTTGATAATCTTGATGATCAGACTGGAGGCTTCAGTGATTTTGAACAAGGACTTGATTGGATGTTTAGGATGGCTGGGTATGAGGGCAAGAGACATATTGCAGAGGGTCCGACTCAGGATTGGTGACAAACTTCCCTTGGACAATCGCACGAAAAATGATAAGACTCAGGAAGCATGGCATTAATCATAAGTCTATGAAGCAGGAGGCAACGCAAACTCCCCATATGTTTGGAAGGATAACAAAATGGTGGAGGACACAACTCTATATAGGTTGTACTACATCCCATAGTCCGATGAACAAATGGACAGATGTGCTTTATCCAAGGGCGACTCATTATGTTGCCAATAAAGAAAATACTTTTCGCTTCCTCTTTTTGGGGTATATTTGATTTTTTTGTCCTTTTCAATAGTTGTGGAAAAAGAATAAAGGAATATTACATTACAAAGGAGGAAAGAGTGTTGAAAACATACAATTTCAAGGCACAAGGACAAGACTGATGTTCAAAATAATGATACTCAAGAAAAAATCCTCCGGGGGCCAAGGGTGTTAAAACGTAGAAGCAAATTGTTATAAGGATGATATATAAGGTATGCAAATGTGGTTAACAAAACACACAATGGTAACGTCCTTCGATGTAAGTTTAACAAGCCTAGAGAAGGTAAGCTCGGTGGTTTTTCATATTTAGTGAGTCTGAAAAAACATAAAAGGAGACTCCATTGGGGTACCTTTTTCGAAGGTAGTCTAGTCGGTTCGAAAAAGGGGTAAACTAGCACCGACAAGATGTCTATTCAAAACCATTTTAACGAGTGTGATAAGGACAATATCACTCGACCATTTTTTCATTTTTAAGGAGTCTGAAAAAATCTTACTATGGACTCCGTCAGGAATTTTCTTCTGGACCAATTTAATGAGTGTGAAAGAATAAGGTCACTCGACAATATTTTCAATTTTAGGGAGTCTAAAAAGAGCTTAACTATGGACTCCGTTGGGGTTCCTTTTTCGTAAGTTTAGTCCCTCAGGCCCGAAAAAGGGATAAAATTATACTTGAGAGTACTCTTCTATAGAGTTGAAGTTCCATAGAGTATACCTTTGTTTGTATAGTTGACCGTCTGGATTGAAAAAGGGGTAAAATACCGCCGGACAGACGTGACTTCAAATTTCAGTTTAATGAGCGTGAAAGGCCACAAGATCGCTTGATAATCTTTTCATATTTAGAGGGTCTGAAAAGTGCTTAAAAGAAGACCCGTTATATTTTGGGAGTCCTGAGGGTGAGGTCAAGAGCGAAGAAGAATCATGCAAATGAGGCTCAAACTCATATTCAGGACAGACTATAAGGACTCCCGAGCCTACAGTGTTTTTAGAGACAGCATGAATTCCATAATGCAACCAGGATCTACCTAGGGCATCCATGTTCCGGTAAGCTCTACCACCAAGTTGTGAAACTTCTAAAGAAGAGATGATGGTTCCGTGTCACAACCTGATGGGATTGATCCTATGGCAAAGGAAAAAGACAACGAGATACAAAAATCCGGGTAGAAACCTAACCTATATGCTCAAGTTGATCGTCAGAAAATTTTTCATGGACTGTCGAAAATTACTCAAAACTCCCAAAAAATGTCCCAATACCCGATCACATCCCTCCGATGCAACTCCTGAATCACTCTAAATGGTTTTTGGTATAAAGAAAATGATAAGGGAGACCAAAAAAGTGACAAAAAGAGGCCAAAAAGTCTATAAATAGAAGCTGGCAGCTCATTTTCACCATTGTTGATTTGGAAATTGACTCTGGAGCCAAAAGACCCCCTTTGATAAAAGCGATGATTCTGGGAGCTACAGTGGATGAAGAACTTCCGTCTGGACCAAGTAAGAACAAAATCCCCTATCTAGCTATTCAATTCTTTATTTTTGCTTTGCATTTCATTTTTTGGGTGGGCGTCGACCTTTAAAAGGTCGACCCTAGGTCCACACGGGTTGTCTTTGGACAGGCCGTGTGTACACTCGGGTAGAGTAAAACTTGCCCGCGTGTACACGAGACTGTCACTTAGACAACACGCATGGACCTCCCTTTATAGACAAAAAAAAAAATCAAAAAGCACTCACTCACCTTCCTGAACCTTGTTGTTTTGGCAGGATGTATGTCCACTGGAGGGAAAGGGAGCATGAAGAAGTTGGTGAGTTGGTTGTGGGAGATCCGAATGCCATGGCTGCGTTAATGCAATGTGGTTTGTTAAAGTTCTTCCTATGTCCATTTATGCGGGTGCAACCGAGGCAACTGAATGCCTTGGTTGACTATTGGCACCCTGATGCAGAGGCTTTCATGCTAGAGGGGAAATCACTGGTGCCCACCACTGAGGATATCTACTTTTTGATTGGCCTCTCAAGGAGAGGGGAACCAGTCAATTTTAGGACGTTTCTGTTGGGGCTGCATAACATAGAAAAACTGATAGCCTTGTACTGTGAGGCTGGGACAAAACATTTGAGCTCCCAAGTGCCTATAAGAAAGATCACTAACCTATCGCTGCAAGCGATATTGTTGCTCATTGGGCGGATTACCAGTTCAGCGGCCTTGCATTAGGCGTCCCACGCACATATGAACTGTGCTGTCCAGTGCTTGAATGCACAAATTTTTGACTGGAGTACTACACTGTTGGAGTGTATGAAGAGGCAATTGACAGATTGCCGTCAGCAGACATAGAGGAACTTCGGGTTCGGGACTATTTTGTGTTCGTTCTTTTTTGAGAGAGTTCTGAGTTTTAGTCCTCGGGTAGTGGTACGAGGACATCAAGCCTCTTTTCCTGCTGTGTGTAGATGGGCAGTATTACTACCGCGACAGGGTGGTGGAAGGACCAATGAGTCCTTCGATGATGACTTTTTTGCATGGCTGTCACAACAGATCCCGGTTATAGAGGACTACCCCTATGCCGGGATTGATTTTTCGAGAGACCCGGAGATACCAGTACCTCTTGGTGAGGAGCAAGGGGAGATGGGTAAGTCTCCACCTTTGTAGTTTTTTTTGTTGTATATGTAATTTTTAAGTCATTTTTGTTATATATCATCATTTTTTTTATATGCCAGAGTATTTGATGGATATACGTTTGTTGCATGCAGATGTGGGACCAGTGCGACCTGCCGATTATGAAAGGAACAAGCGTCGTCCTCGGCTAGGGGCCGCAACCACCACTGCCGGCGGACCAACAGTAGCAGAAGAACTCCTAGCCGAGGAGGCTGAGAGGGTACTTAGACGAGTTGAGCGGCACTTTACTGCACTCACTCGCACAGTCCCGATGGCAGAGATTAAGGACCTGCCGCCGTCAATGCAACCTCATGTAGTGGGGGCACCTCGGACGTGGGTTCGATTGTTTAGGCGTTTAGCCCATGCTGTGGACCAGTATAACAGGGCCCATAGGCCCTGAACCCATTTAGACATTTTAAGTGCCACAAGCACTACTTGTATATATTTTTTGAGGGCATAAGCCCTGTGACTCGTTATTGGTCCTATTTTTGAGGCGCTTGCGTACATCTATGTACTTTGGTTACTTTATGATATTATATATGGTTTTTTTGGTCTTTTGTGTCTTATGGATCATGTGTACAAATAATGTATTTACATGCTTATGTTAATGTTATTTCATATGTGTGCAAGATGCCAATCTAAAATTTGATTAGCTAGAGTATCTGTAACTTGGTTTAATCTCCTAGGAACATGAAAATGTGTAATATAATCAAAGTTTCGTCCTAAGAGACGTACCCTAAGGAATCGTCGGTGTAAAGTTGAATCATGAACTCGATATACTCTGTTTAAATGAGACACAACCAGTTGAGCGTCGAGATAGACCCGGAGATGAGAGATACCCAATGACAAAGCATCATGAAGTAATTCAATAACTGCACTATACTCGGTGACATTATTTGTGGTGTCACCTAAGCATATACCTATGGAAGATAACAACTGGCCTTGAGGTGTAAAGATTACCCAAGCTACCGAGGCAAGCCTCCAAGTGTGTCGACTAGCGCCGTCTGCATACCCAACAAACACCTCAGAGTCACTTGACATCTGCCACAGTGACAAAAGATAACATCAATAATATGTCCATAACACTTAAAAGAAACTAAAAAGTAACAATACAAAGACTATACATATATTACAAAAAGTTACCCACAGTGACCTGCCTATGAGTAATACTTCTTGAGGTAGAGCCCATTTCTAGGCTCCGCCAAAGCATTCCCTTCGAAATCAACTAGACGATAGGTGCCCTTTTTT
>JASDQU010505726.1:2868-13188 GCA_032191745.1 Picea mariana | reverse complement strand
CTGTCTTATTACCTCATCATTTTGAAAAAATGATTAATAATTGGAATATCCATTGAAAAGTGGTGACATAATTATGTTTAATACTAGCCTAGTTGATTTAACAAGTTCTTATCCAAGTATCTCTTTATAAGTTTCTCTTGGGAGGTATTTATGAAAACTTCATGTGGTGGACCACCCCTGCAAAACCTCAATGAACTTTCATGAGAACCCTAATAGGATTAACTAGAGGGACCTCTTAGTCACTATCCAAGATGTTCCATTATACATTGAATAGATGAGATTTAAGGCTAATGTAGATGATGTGACCCTTGGGATAATTGCAAAAAATTAATTAAGTGCCTAATAACTATAAAACACTCTCGTACCACCTGCCTTCCTTAAGCTCTAAAGTTGTGAATGAACAATATACATAATTCTAAATATTTTGAGTAACATAATAAAAAGGAAGTATCATGAAGTACAAGTAAACCCACCGAGGTACTGAACAAGTCTTCTAGAAGTGGGGCCATGCGTGTATGGTACTAAGGTAAACCCATTGGGCTATTGAACAGGCCTACTGGCAGCGGGGCTATGCCGGGTAAAAGGAGTTGAAAAACATAAATTGGCACACCCAAAACTTAACAAAAACCCTTGGGTCTCATTCTGAATCAATCATTATCAAATCAAGGCTAGGAGATGGCCTTTATATCTCTCGAATGATGTTCTTAAGAACTTTCAAGTATCCACTTTAGGGTTTTATCTTTAAAATAAATAGGTTTGCATGAAAGTGGGACCCTTAGTATATGTAATTTAACCTACCTAAGAAAAAAGAGCTTCATCTCTATAAACTTGGATAAGAAATGAGTTAATCATCTTGGGATGTATTCTTTTATGTGTTACTCCCTTCAAATGGGATCTAAACTATGCTTATATCACTTTTATTTTAAAGGTAATCTAGCCAGGGGGCCTATTAGTCAAAGTCATTATAAAAACGCTTGGACACTATCTTATAATCATATTGGAGTCACATCCATCCCTTCTCATAATTATGGTCCACAACATATTGGATAACACTTACGTCAAATCACTAACACATCTAATCTATTACTCATGACTCCACTTTTCCATCATAACTACTTTGCCATGGGTAAGAAGTGTGAAGCAGAGGCCATGAGGTTTATATTGTATAGCAAGTTACCTAAAAGAGAACTTAAGGAGATGAAGAAGGGTGGAAATTCAGGGAGTACTTGATTGAGTGAGGAGTACCATCATTTTTGAAATTTTGAATACCATTTTCGCATGAAGACATGCAATGGATAAGACATGGGGGGAATGTTTAACCTCATTTTTGTCACCTCCAATTGCCTTATCTTGTCTCATATCTTGACCAATTTTTCCTCGTACTTATGAAATATGTTTATATTTTCCTCAACATACATGCCGTTTAGCCATTATTGTGTACATATGAGGTAACTTGTGTTTAATCATGATTTATGATGATTTATTCATGATTTGGATTGAATATTTGATGTTTTAAGCTCTTTAATTACTTTGAATGATCTAAGAAGACCTTATGAAAACAACCCCTATAATCGGGTCCTACTTAGGCGTTCATCCAATACTCATCTCCTTTCGTACCAATTTTGCGCTCGTCCGGTACCAATGTTGTGCTCTTCCGATACCAACATCAATAGCTGTCTGGTACTAGATATAGTTTGAAATTTTGAAAAGCTTCTAGAAGAAAATCGAGGACATGGGTTTTGTCTAGAGAGACATTTACATGTGGAAAAGTGAGTCATAATTCACCCAACTCACATGTATTGACCTCCAGCTCAGGGGGAATGATTCTACAAAAAATAGCAAAACTCTCAAACTTCCAACTTGTGCCTCAATATCTATGCATATGGCATCCGATCTAGAAATTCTACGATATGGGTTTTGTCAATGTGTAAAATTGAGTAACATACGAGCACTTTTTCCAAATTCGAATTTGTTTAGAAGATATGGGTGGATCGCTAACTCAAATCTGCCCAAATTGATGAAAAACTCAGATTTGGGGATTTGTCCTAAAATTATAAAAAATGTTTTCTGAGTTTGGGGATTCATTTTCATCCATTCCTCCATGGATTTTATGTATAAATAAGACCTCATAGGCCTGAGTAAGGGAGAGGAATCATTATGCTACAGATTGGATTTCTGAAAAGACTCTTTTTGTAAACCTACTTGTTGAAGATTAATGTAAGTTTCAATTCAATGATCTTGTGTGTCTTTTAGAATTTAGCATCTGTTTATCTAAAACATTCCATGTTGGCATCAAAAAGGGCCACCGATACATCCTGGTAAGCTCATTGTAAATTATTAGTATAGATTTTTATTTCATGTACTTGTTATTTTGATTTCATGTTATTTTTATTTTGATTTCACTATTAGAATTTATTGCAAAGTGTGGTAGTGTTGAAAAAATTGGATCTTCATCTTTCATCATACATGAGCCTATAATGGAGCATCCCACTACACTTAGTTTTCTTTTCCATAATTGATTAGATTACACTTTGCAAACACATGCACAATCAAGACCTCCATCTCTCACCCTACATGCACCTACAATGGAGTGTCTTCCTCTACCTATTATTTCTTCTAGAATCGATTGATGCTTTCTTTTGAGAATATACAGTGTGATAATTGTTGTTAGTTTAGTTTCTCTAGAAGTCAAAGTCAAAGTTCATCTTTTTCTTCATAAGTCTACAATGAATAGATTAGTCACCTAGAGCTTAAATCATATGCTTGTCTATGAGTTTTGCTTTCTAACTTTTGAATTGTGTGAAGAGTGTTATCTTTAAAGTGTGAAAACAAAGTATTTTCTTTGAAAGTGTTTTCTTATGTAGGCTATACTCATCAGACATAGATAAACCACCTGTTTTTGGCACATATAGTGTAAAAACTCCATTGATTATGAATCTCAGTTGATAATTTATGTCTGGTAATAAATTATACATATAATTGCACCAACATGGGCTATGAAGGATTCTCTTGAATAATGGAAGGTGCCAGTAATACTAAAGAAAATAACAAAATATAAAAACAATTAGAGGTTGGGCCTTCACAACATCAACCAACCCAACAACAAACATAAGGAAAGAATCAGAGCACACAAAAGAAAAAGGGGGTATAACAACCACTATATATCCAATGAAGAAAAACACTATCCCAAAGGCTTCAACTCAGGAAAAGGAGTGTGCAGGAGAAATAAATGGAGGAATGTACCCCAAGAAAAATATTCCTATGCCCGAGGAAACAGGAGGTGGAGATCCTCTATATATGGATATACCATTTACAACCATGCATATAGATACATTTTCAATGAAAAGAACAATGTTTTAGACAACAGGACAACACAAGAAAATGAAGGCACATAAGGAAGTTCCTCAACTTACACTCATAGAGGATGATGTAGAGTTAGTAGCAGAGAAAGCATAGGATCACACAAAAAAAGCATGGTATGATGATGAGAAGCAAAGGGAGGAGATATTCAAGAAATTGAAGAAGGTCAAGGATGCACTCGAACAATTACAACTTATTACATTGAAACAAAAAGAGTAAGCACAACAACAACAAAATTTTCAGGAAAGAACAGTTCTAGAACAAGAGACAGTGCAGATCATAGCCATGGGAAATGAAATTTTTTGTATCACCCAAGGGATGTTGCAGGTAGATGAATCTACAATGCAGAAGACACTAAAGAACATAGATAATTTTGACTTGGCACTACCCAAGGTCCCAACTAAAGTGCTATACAAACTTCAGATAAGTGTCATGCAGGAAATTCAATCAAGGGCCCATGCAGATGCTACAAGTTTACAGTTGGCCAATAAAGTAATAAAGACACTGGAGATGACAATTATCCAGGTGCAGTTCAAGAGGGAAGAAACAAAGAAACGTGTTGAAAGAATATAGACAAAAGTTGAAGAAGTGTTTAAAACTATTGCTGACAGTGCTCAAGGAGAGAAGTTTCCCACATAGGCTAAAATTGAGAAAATAGCACAAGCAATGGAGGCTTACAGATCCCACGTTACAGAGTTGATAGATCTCCTAGTATTTACTACTCCACTAAAAGTAAGAACAAAAATGGAGTAGGAGGCTATAGGTCATACGAAAAGCATTGCACTGGTCATCTAGGAAATCATAGAGCTATATAATAAGAGCACAGAGTTATGGAAAAATATTTAGGAAGATGAGAAACTACAGGAGTTAGAACAAAAAGAAGATGCTATAAATATTGTTATGCAAGAACTGAAGAAGAAGAAAAAAGTGATGACAATACCAAACAAGTTGAAAAGTGTGTGTTGGTTATCATAGGTCTTTCATTATCTATTCGGTTCTCTTGGTCTTGAGGATTCCTTGTGGGATATTCTAATTGATCATCACAGATTGAACCTGGTTCATAACTAAGAAGCTTCCAAACAAAATCCATTACAACTATCGGCCCCTTTGGTAAACAAGAAGGCAACGCAGTACACAGATTGTACTACACAGTCTCACCCAAGATATCTCGATGGGTGATTGCAATACTCAGGTGTTTGCAACTTGAGATGGAGCAAGATCTATGGTTGTGTGTCGTAAAATTTATTCAGTTCATATAACATCTAGTTACAACATTAAATTTATGCATGCATGTGGAATAACAAATCTACTTAGTGTTTCATTTATCTAACATTCATCAATTAATTAGACATAAAGATGTATTCATTCATCCACATAACACAATATTACCATGGTTCACCCCCATGGGATACATACACAAAGATCTGGCTCTCAAGATTTTATTATAGTTTAGAAATATATCATGCTTCACGCGGTTACAATCTTAGTTCCTCCTCTCTCCCATAGGATCCTTGATCCCTGCGAGACTGACTACATCACACTAGGCTCCTTAGCCTGCGATCTAACCCTTAGGATCAAGTCGCTCACTCCTTCCCTATCTTACTAGCTTAAGGACTCATGATGTTCTTATGATTGTCTTCCTTTCTGTCTCCTCTACTCACTCTACCCCCCGCCCTCTCATTGCCTAAGTACTACTTATTTATATCCCCAGCTCACTAGCCATTACAATTCATTACAAAATACCTAACCCTAGCGTCGTTAGGTTTTCCTTGCATGCGCGCTTCTAGTTGTCTTCTGCATGATTTTCCTCCAAAAATAGCCTTTCTTCCTAGCTAGGCCTACATCCAATAGGCACCCAACACTAACATGTGGCTTGTCCCGAGCAACCTAAACCTTGTCTGCCTCTTCAATCTCTCCGGCGAGATCCTGGAACTTCTCTGTGAGTTCCTTTTCTTGCATTTGAGCGTGCACGATCTTCTCCCTGAATGCGTCCAATACCTACACTAAAATGTCATCACTCATCATCTTTGTGCACTCTACTTGAGTTTGTGCCACATTCTTCTTTTTGTCTTCTGCCTGTGCAATGACCTCTGTTGCCCGCTCTTGGAATGGTTCCATTTGAGCTTGGTACTCCTTCTTTTGTGTCTGTACGACTATGAGTTCCACCTTCATCTTCTTCATATCCTATGCTCCTTTGATATGATCCGTGATCGACATCATCCTCTACCTTTGCTTGAGGTCCTGGATAGCTGTGCTTATCCTTTCTTCCTCCTAGCCCCACTACTGGACCTGCTGATCCTCTTCCAACTTCGTCCATAGCTGTGCTACTTTCTTGAACAAGTCGACCGCCATGTGGACTTATCACTCCATATCCTTTATCTGTGTTGTTGCTACTTGCTTCCTCTTCTCCTTCACCATCGGGGGAGTGGTAGGTACAAGTTGCTCCCAGAGATGCTTGATATCCTACCTGTATTGATCGATTGTCAATATGATCAATCTTCTGCGTTGTTGTGAGCTCTTCTGTCTGCATGCTCTTTGCAATTTTCTCAAAGGCTATGACCAATCCCTACTCCAGCCTATCTGAGTGATCCTTCTCCTCTTTGGTTTCTAGCTTAACCTACTCAAGTACCAATTCCATCTCGTCTCGATTGTCCTTTGTCTGCTGCAATTCTGTTGCGTCTATGCATGCGCGCGATTGTACCTCCCATGTGACGCTGACTTGTAGTTTATACAAGGCCTTGGTTGGTATCCACATCATGACCAACTGTATTTGTGCCAAATCCTTCAAGGGTGTCTGCCCCATGATTTCATCCATGCTCATCATGATGGGTGTGACGTGAAATGTTGAGCTTAGCTGTGGTATCATCTAGATCCTATCCTGCTCGCTTGATCCAACCTTAGCTCCTATGTGTGATGCTGCTGAAACTAATTCTATTTCTCTATCGACCCTATGTGTTTCTCTAATTTTATCAAGGATCTGCCTCTTATATTCTAGCTCATCTTGCATCCTATCCCTTTCGCGTTGAGCTTCGTCAAATTCCTCCGTTGTATGATCCTATACCATTTGGGCTACGAGGTCCGCGTCATCCTCCGTGATTGTGCATTCTAGTGGCATTCTGTGTGCCCTAGCGTTCTTGCGCACACCCCCTATTTGTATAACTGACATTTTGGTTTGGCCTTTCTCCTATTGAGTAGCACTTGATGTGGTTTCCTATGCCATCTCAATTTGTTTCTCTTGTTCTTGTGGCGCTTGGGTGTTGTTCTTCTTTCTTGCCTGGGTGCCTTTCTTGGACCCAACCCCTTTATTTTGTTGCACTTGGGTCTAACCAGTCCTTGGCTTCTTGGGCACCATTATCTCTTCTACAGGTGTGTGTTCCTGCCCTGCCTCCACCTTCATATCCGTGGGAATGTCTTGATTCGGGATTGGAATCCTCCAGTTCTCATTCCAATCCTTGATGGACATCTCTATGTCCTCCTCCTTGATGCAGTAGCACAATTGTAGCCATTGATTGTCAGGATCCTTCCGTTCCTAGATCCACATTGCATGCCTAGTTTATTTGAAGTTGGCTATGCCATGATACTGTGTGACTATTTTTGGTGTAACTCACCAAGTGTTGGCAATGCTCTTCTGTAGGTTGTTATAATATCCTTCGAATATGGTTGGATTCGCCTTTTTGTTCTTGGGGTCTGGAGCGCACCCCAAAGATAGGTATCGTGCTGCGTGGAAAGGGTTGGGTCTTGTGGAAAATAATGAATACTTAGGCTCCTTCCATCCGATCAAGGCGATTAGGATGAGTAGCCATGAATAGTGAAATTCTGTCCCCAGATCCTATGCATCCTTGCTATCTTCTAGAAACAGATTCAACAAATATGGAGCCCAACTAAGTGTGGTTCCCTTCACACACTGTGCTGCAGTTGTGACAACCCCAACAAGGACTTCCTCCTTGAGGCATTTCCTGAGTAGTTTGCATGCCATAATTTTTGTGGCCATTCTTGTTGCTGCGTCAGTAATTCGCTTGATTATGATTATGCACAACCCCCTTTCTATACCATACTTCTTCTTCATTTCCTCGGCTAGTTCCTTCTCCTTCATCTTGTCCTCAAGGAACTGCACGGGTGTTTCCCCTCGTGAAGGAATCCCTGTAATGTATGCGATGAGATCTACGTCTATTGAGATGATCTATTCCAACCATAGGTATCCTCCGTGGGCAACTGCCATCAATTGCTTGATGCAGTTGTTTGAATGTTGGCCCCTTCGAAAGTGGGGGATGTCCAATAGGCTTAGAATCCTAGTTTTTTCCAGTCCGACTACCCACTGGCTTGGTTGGTTAATTGGTTCGCCAAAGGGTCCTATAACCATAGTCTCTAGATAAACTTTCTTGGAAAACTACAAAAACTTGTATGTATTCATCACATCATGGTCTGAGTACCACAATTTCTCCATGTGGCCTATCATATTTCCTACGATACTTACCCCTTCCAGAATGCGCGACAAGAAAACACTTGTGGTGGCCTGCTTATGTGATGACCTTGGTACTGGCTATTTTCCCTTCCACTGTGGTGGCTGACTCAAGGTTACATCCTCCATTGTTTGGTCTTCTACATACTCATCCGCCCGACCGGTGACATCTTCCACTATTCCCTCCTGTGGTTGTTCCGACATGGTTGTGTGCAACCTTTCTAGCGCAGTTGTTTCCTCCTGTTTTGAGACTGTCCCGTTAACTTTCGAGGCATCTTTAGGGTTTTCAGGGTGCATATTATTTCCTGCGTCCTCAGTCTATTGGCATTGTCCCCCTTATGGCACCTCAATGTCCATGTGCACTAGCGTTGTCTGTCGAGTTTCCTCCACGATAAGTGTGGGGCTTCCTAGTTTCATATCGGGTGACGCAATTTTTTCCACATTGACGACTTCTGCAGGATGAGGTGGTTGTTGTTTACTTCCCTGTGGTTGTTGTTATCACTCCACCAGTTCTCCCAAGGTTGAAAAGGAGACTGAAAGAAGTAACCACAAACTAGTCTTTTGATTTGGTATATAGTCCTACCAAATCATAAAGGGCTCTCTCAATGATCACAGTCAATAACGTGACTAGATAAGGAAAAATCTATTAGGCTAGGTATTCAACTTAGTGAGGTTTTGTGTTTATAGGTTTGCTAGACCAGGATCATGAAATCATGGAGCTATGTTATGACTTATATAAATGAGTTGCAGAGATATAAAGGGGCAAGGTAGGAAAGCTCATTAACACTTTGGGGTTTTTCATTGATGGCGTAGGGTATAAATAGGGGAGGATCAAAATGAGCACAGGTTATGTGAATTTATTTATCAAGAAGAAGGAAACAGATTCATGAAAATCTTATTAAAAAAAAATATTTAATTACAAATTTTGTTTAAACACTTCGGCGATAGTCATAAGAAAGAATTATAATAGTGAAAAGGAGAAAAATGTATTACATTTTATGATAAAACAAAGAAAAAACACTGCCAATGAACATACCACATGAATCCCTAGATAATAGTTGCAACTTTTTTGTATTATTACTGTAAAAAAGGTACACTAGCTTCCAAGCTATCACATCTCCAATGTCCAACCCTTTTTTTGATTTCATTAGGTGTACATATAGATTAAAACCATATTTCCTCATCCAAGGGGTCAAATCCCTCATGATAGGAACTGTTTACAAGGATATCTCAAACAATACACAAAGCTAGGGAGGTTAAAACAAACTCCCAATTTTAGCTCAAGTGACCTTGACTAGCATTAATGACCATCAAATTTACATAAAATTTACATTCACCAGCTCTGTTACACTTATTTAAATCATGTAAATACATAATATTAGTAATTACATCACCACGATTTGATTTTGACCCAAGAAATTCGAAATTTCACTTTTTGGCAAAAATTGTAGTAAATTTAACAGAAGCACAGTGTGTGTTTGGAGGGACCTTTAGGGTGGCTTCTGTGCATTTCTTTTCTGAAATTATGATTGGAGGAGGTATATGGAAATGTGTAGAATAAAATTGCACCATTAAACCTGCAAAAAATCATCTCCATGACTTCCAAAAATTTAATCTCCTAAGATGACTCTAAAAGCGCAACAAAGGTCTTGAAAAAGTGGCAGAGACCTGTTTTTTAGCATGTTTTTTGGATTTTTCTTCAAAACTATGATCTGAAATGGAAAAAAAAGTATATATCTATGAATTATAGGTCAATACCTATTCAATCATGTAAATTTTTCATCATTTAAAGCCTTTGAGAGAAAGCATAGCGTGAGCTTGTTGCGTTTCTGTACATCCGAAAATTGCCAAATTTCTAGGTTTTCTACAAAAATAGGGCTCAAAGATGGATCGATATCTCTCTAACCATAAATATTTTTACAAAAATGATAGATTTGTTTGTTCTTGGGTATGTTGTGAACAAAAAACTCTTTCAGTTTTCAAAATTACTTTCCATTTTTTTCACAATCCGAGTTTGAAGTTGGTCACTAAAATTTGCAGAAGCACAACGTGCTCACAATAGAAACACAACATGGTATTTGAGAAGATGTTTTGAGGCATTCCTAGAGGATTTTTGGTCTGAAAGTGGTATTTTTGGAAATATGAGGATGTCTAATACACAATATATTCATCAATAATTTAAAACCCCTGCTCAAAACCCATGAAAAACTGATTTGAAGTCAAGTTGTCCAAAAGTGCAACCACCCTCCTGTAGAAACTGTATTTTGAGAATTTCTCTTGAATCATAAAACCTGTGAACAAACTGAAGGAGGTTTTTGTTCCTAGGTTTATTATTGAAAAAAACCTCTTTCACTTTGGTCCAATTCATCTTTATTTGGTCATAAACTTATTTTTAAGAAAAAATGTCCCTATGTACAACAAATGACCTCAAAACCCTAAAAATCATGCCAATCACCTCCTTTTTGGTCTATGATGTTTGGTGTCTATGTTTTCCTTCCTCA
>JASDQU010505725.1:19243-32716 GCA_032191745.1 Picea mariana | reverse complement strand
ACGCTATATTGAATCATTGCTTTTTTAAGCTGCATGCCTTGAGACCGTCCCAGGCATATTCATGCATCATTTCCCTCTCCACACTACACAAAACCTGCGCTCGCCTATAGCGGGAAACTCGCCTCTTCTTTCGGTTGGGACTGGCTCCTGGGTGGGTCTGGAGACGGGGTAGTTCAGAGGATTAGAGCACGTGGAGGTGGCGGCCGGGAGGAAGCGTTATTGGAACCTTCACCTGGGTCAAGGTTTCACATTAATTAGAAAAGACCAAAGTCGCACGAATAAAGAAAACAATGCATAAATGGATTTTCAGGTTGCTGAAAAACTCTCGGGGATTTTGATTATAGAAATTTATCCATTCAAATCTTCAAATCCAATCATTTCTCGGGACAACATTAAATGGAAAAAATTGAGTCCATTATCTCTCAAGTTACTTTAATTCCTCCATTTTGTCACTGCCTACCAAACTCATTTCCTTTTGAGGGTTTCTTGAATTATTTTATCTATTTATAAAAATAACAATTTATTTTTTATTTAAATCTTTATATTTATATATTTATATTAAATTTATATTTATTAATTAGTGCAATCTTTAAAATTAAATATTTTTTATTTTTAATGCCTTGGATACCATTCATATTGTACCTATAGAGGATGAAGTTTTTTCTTTAGATGACATAGAGTTCGGGGTTAAGCGGCTTGCAAATGGGAAAAGTAAGGACATTGAAGGCTACCAAGGTTATTTTTTTTAAATCGGAGGGTCTATCCTCATCCCTCACATACACAAGTTCTTCAATTTAGCAGTCAAGCAGGGCTTCCCTAAACCCTAGACGCAAAGCCTCATTGTTTCTATTTTTTTAAATGGGGATAGAAACATTCACTCTAATTATAGGACCATTATGATTAGTTAGAGTTTAACCAAGCTTTATAGAATTGTTTTGGAAAAGAAGATTAGTCTATGGCCAGAAAGTCACAGTAAAAGATCTAAAGGCCAGGCCGAGTTTAAGAAATATCATTCAACTGTGGACCATCTTGTTACCTTTAGGATCATTGCAAAGTAGTTCCACAATACTAAAACTAATCTTTTTTGTTGTTTTGTTGGCTTTAGAAAATATATTTTGACACGGTTCCTAGGAAAAACCTTTGGAATAGGTTGGAAGAGATAAAATTACCTTAGAGTTTAGGGTGGTTGGAATAAGTATGTATGAGAACATTATTTCCAAGTTCAAAAACACTGAGAGTTGGTCGAAAGAGATTAACTGCAATATTGGATTCAAGTTAGAAGACTGACAAGACTAAGGTCATGATCATTAAATCCAATAAGATCACTTATGATACCTTCGTATATGACAACAACAACTTGGAGGAAGTGACTACATACAAATATCTTAGAATCGACATTCAACACAAGCTCAACTAGAATTATAGCATTGAGAAAAAGATCATTGGGGGATGGAAAGCTTATTATGGGCTTGAAAACAATTGTAAATCAACAAATCTTTGGATGTGGGATAAGTAGAAACTTCATTTTGAGACTCTTGTTACGCATGTCATTCTTTATGGATGTGAACTATGGGGATGTAGTATCTCTCGTGAATCCTAGGGAAAGATAGAGAAAATACAAAAGAATTTTATAATCTATAATCTCAAAGTTAAAGGAAATATGCTCTATCCCATCCTCCTCTTAGAGGCAAGCCTCTCCCCCATGAGAGCATGACTATGACTAGATACCTAATGTAGAAGAACAAGTTAAACAACATGGAAGACAAGAGGCTTCCTAAAATTACTTCAAATCCAATGGTAACCACCATCGACTCAAACGAGGATGGCATAAAGATGTCCAGTCTTGGCTAAAATATTGGGGAATCATGAAAGACACCCTTTTACAAAATAAGGATACTATTAAAAATATCATCAAATCAAAATTTAAGGAAAAAATGTTGTGTGATAAAGAGTTAGAAGAAAAAATAAATTAAGGTATTATAAAGATGTAATCAACCCTAATCTAGAAGATCAAAATTATCTCTCGTTTTGACAAGTGTAAAGAAAAAATAAATCATTGCTAAGATAACAACAAATTCTCACGAGCTTCATAGTGAAACTAGGGGTTGGTCAATTCCTAAAACACCATGGGATGAAAGAGTGTGTCACCTTTGTGATAGTAAGAAGGTTGAATATGAAAAGCACTTTCTTTTAGATTGTCTAGTCTATACCCAAATTAGATCTCAATTTCAAAATATTTGTCACACTACCAACTTTCCTAACCTTTTAACTCAACAAAACTATGGTGAGCTTGGAAAACTTCTCTTGATGTTAATGTTTTTGGAGCATAAAAACAAAATTCTAAAGAATTTCAAGTAATCCCTTACCCTCTTAAAATCCAATAGACACATTCCGTCTCAACGTTAATCATAATCATCATCATATTAAATTTAAATTTATTAATTAGTGTTTAAAAAATTATGAGGTAAATGAATTTATGGTTGTGTGTAAATATTTTGATGTTTAGGATTATGTAATTAGTAATTAAAACACTAACATTTAAATTTATATATTTCTATATTTATATTAAATTTAGACTTATTAACTAGTGTAATATTTAAATTTATATATTTTTATATATTACTAAATTTATATTTATTAATTAGTGTTTACAAAATTATGAGGTAGATGGATTTATGATGGTGTGCATATATAGATATAGCTTGAGTGGGCCTAATGGTTAAGAACATATGTTTCCTCTTAAGAAATCACGGGTTCAAATCCAGAGGGGGGTAAGGTATCTGTAAGGTATCTATACCTTCGTAGATAGCTAGGCTCAGGGGTGGTGTGCATATATATTGATATTTAATATCATGTAATTAGTTATTAAAAATGTTGGTTGGTAAAAGGAAACAAGAAATGATGTCAATGTTAATGGGACATTTATAATGAGACTAACCTTATAATATTTTCAATACTAAGTTGCAAAATGTAGCTAAATGCTTAATTGAAATGCATTTTATAACTTAGTATTAAAAAAGTTAACTTCTATTCCATAAATGTTTTTAATTTACTTTTAACTTAAAAAATAAAAATAATGGTTGCTACTATTTTGATTTTGATTTATGCTAATAATTGTCAAGATTTTAACTTAAATGGTCAGATTAATTTGAAAATCAAGTTGACTATTAACTACATACAATTAGTAATTAAACTAAAATCTTAGGAAACAATATAAACAACTTTGTTTCACTTGCTTAATAAAGAGATAGTGTGGCCAACTTGGCCGTAATACGTTGGATATTCATCATTTTGAGAGATTTTCTGAATGTCCCCGCTCACCAATTCTGAGAGATTTTCTGAATGTCCCCGCTCACCAATTTTGTTCTTGATTAATAAAGAGATAGTGTGGCCAACTTGGCCGTAATATGTTGGATATTCATATTTTGAGAGATTTTCTGAAAGTCCCCGCTCACCAATTTTGTTCCTCTTTCCAGGGTCATAGTAATAACTATGTCTCTACCCCACACATATAATTACGCTTCGTCCAAATAATTATGCTTCCTCATATAAAGGCCAATGCCAATGTAGGTTGAATTTCATGGCTCTTTACAATGTGGAAAATAAGTTATTTCCAACATTTCAAATAAATACTTTTATTTAAGAAGTTTAGTCAAAACAAAGGTGATCCATACCTTTATGGGTCAATGTAGATGAATTTCATGGCTATTTAAAATGTGGAAAATAAGTTATTTATTTCATATTTCAAATTAATATCTTAATTTAAGAAGTTTAGTCAAAATAAAGGTGATCCATATTTTTATTAGTCTCTGTTGAAGGCCAACAGAGACTAGCATTTGATTGAGCATTGAATTTGTATTAGTTTGTCGTTAATTATATTTGATTGAGCATGCATTGAATTTGTATTAGTTTGGTGTTGATTATATTTTTTTTTGTATTAGTTTGGTGTTGATTATATTCAATTGAGCATTGAATTTGTATTAGTTTGATGTTGATTATATATTTTTTTCCAATTTACATAGCATTCGAATGAGTATTAAATTTGTATTAGTTTGACGTTGATTATATATTTTTTTGGAATTTGTATTAGTTTGGTGTTGATTATATTTTTTTTTGTATTAGTTTGGTGTCAATTATATTCAATTGAGCATTGAACTTGTATTAGTTTAGTGTTGATTATATTTTTTTTTCCAATCTACATAACATTCGAATGAGTACTAAATTTGTATTAGTTTGACATTGATTATATATGTTTTTTTAATTTGTATTAGTTTGGTGTTGATTATATTTTTTTTTTTATTAGTTTGGTGTTGATTATATTCAATTGAGCATTGAACTTGTATTAGTTTGGTGTTGATTATATATATTTTTTCCAATCTACATAGCATTAGAATGAGTATTGAATTTGTATTAGTTTGGCATGGATTATATATTTTTTCTCAATCTACAATATTTGATCAAATATAGCAAACTGAAAATTTTGTTTTTTTTTTTATTATAAAAAAAGACTATTTTTTATAATCTGATTGGAAGATGGAATTGAAATCTTATTTTTTTTAATCTGATTTAGCAAATTGAAAATTTTGGTTTTTTTTTATTAAAAAAAAAAGACTATTTTTTATAATTTGATTGGAAGATGGAATTAAATTCATATTTTTTATAATCTGATTTTTTATTATAAAAAAAAAAGACTATTTTTTATACTCTGATTGGAAGATGGAATTGAAATCTTATTTTTTATAATCTGATTTAGCAAATTAAAAATTTTGGTTTTTTTTATTAAAAAAAAAGACTATTTTTTATAATCTAATTGGAAGATGGAATTGAATTCTTATTTTTTATAATCTGATTGAAAGATGGAATTCAAGTCTTATTGATCTTATTGGAAGATGGAATTTAAGTCTTATTGATCTTATTGGAAGATGGAATTGAAGTCATTCACTCTTCGCTCTTTTCGATGTTCGCTCTCTTTTCGATGTTTGATTTTTAGCTATCTAACTGGAAGATGGAATTGAAGTTCTATTGAGTGCTTCGCTCTTCGCTCTTCTCGATGTTTGATTTTTATCTCTTCCTCATGTTTATGTTTTCTCTTTGCCTTCTTTGATTATTTCCAAAGAAACAACTATATTTTTCTCTCTTTCTATGTTTTATTTTTAACTTCTTAAATTAATGTTGACAAGTCACAATGAACATAGCCCTGGAAAATAGTGGTTAGTTAGCATTTGGCACTCACCAACTATGGACTGCCTCACCACCTTCTTGGTATTATCACTACAAGTGTAAATATAAATTCTTTAAAAAACAAATATAATGAAACTGTAGGGATATTTTTTAGGAGGTATGTACCATGTCATTGTTGTGACTTTCAAGAAGGCTTACATCGTGTACTATGAAGTAAATGAAAGTCCTAAATTCTAATTTTCACTACAAAATAAAAATGAGTGGGAAATAATTATTATTTATTCACTTACAAGTGACTATAACAAAGAAGTATAATGGCCTCGTACAAGAGTCCATATCTGAATTTTCTATGCTATTGCTCATCACGTAGAATTGTTTTGAGTTGATTTCATAAGAATACACTCCTTCATTGTTGGCTTCAAAAGGTCGTATATGTAGATGTAATTGACAACCACTTTATTTGCACTTCCAGAATGTGCTTTCGTATAACATTAGATAGGAAAATTCTCCAGGAGCCTTCTCATCCTTATATGTATGTATGTCGTCGGCTAGGTGGGTAATGATGCAATTAAGCTCTGTAAGAACACATCTTCCTGGATAATCTAACTGCTTCAATGCCTCTTGCTAAAGGATTTTCCCCAACAGGCTTAGTAGGTACTCAATTTGTCTGGGATGGATCACGATCCTAGGTCACGTAACCTTAACAATGATAGGGAAGTGGGAAGTGGGAAGTAGCTAGCATCCTTAACCATCTGATACATCGCTTTACAAGAAAGAAGTAGAGGTTCGATTCCGTGCCTTACTCTGCTGCAGGATCAAAACTATAGTGGATCAATCGAAAATAAAAGGTGAATTTTCATCCAACCACTTCGAACTGGTCTCAGATGCCATTTCGATTGATTGTTAACCATCCATTAGTTTGTCTTTGACTACAAATATTTTTCTGGTTGTCCAATGTTGTACATATGCTTAACAAAATAATTATTTTTTTATAATATTGAAATTACTTTATCACACATGTGATTGACTCACCAATTCGATGTCTTTTGGCCAAGCTTTAATCGATTTTTCAATCTTAGGTTATACCTAAGTTTTGAGTTTTAATCGTCAAAATCACACACAATGCAATTTTTTTCCAAATGTAAATAATCTAAGTTTGAAGTTTTAATATTAGATAACTACAACATCTATTTATTGAGGAAATTAAATTCATGTCACTGGAATAAATACATGTGATCTCATATATTGAATGTGAAGTGCAATGTTGTCACGCATTTGTTTTTGAACGATCTCGTAACAAAATTTATAGTTATCGTAGTTGTAGATTGTTCATTGCGCATGGGGACATTGCTATTACGTCTTGGCTCATTGGCTGCTAGGCTGAGAACCATTGTTTGAGTATTTTTTGACAAGGAATTACGGAAAGGACACAAAATAAATTTCGAAATAGAAAACACTATTAATGTCGCAACTGTCCATATCACCATTTTTTTTCTACGGGATATGTCGATTAGAATGGTGTATGGATGAGATTCTACTTATGGTTGAATCCAAGTGAATCATTATTCCAATCTTTTATGAAGTGAAGTGAACCCACGGGGCTATATGAAGTGATAATGAAATTTGTTTGATTTTCTTTTTAGGATATTTTTTTGCAGTAGCGAACTTTTTTCAAATTTTGTTTCCCCAAATTTAAACAAAAACTTGAACATTAACCAGGTGATGGAGCTTTTAATATAACAGGTTGTAAATCTGGTCTTCTATAAACAAATGCTAACAAAATAGATTTCCTTGTTTCCTATAGATGGTTATTGCAAGATGCAGCAACATGGTAGTGATGTCTACTGATGGACCTTTCAATGAATATGTGAATCCTCATGGCTTTGTTCATGAAACTTTGACTCTCTACAAGATTAAAGGACTAACGCTAAGAGGGCATGCAAATACTTAGCACAACCAGTCTCCAGGGTATGAAAAAATCTTTGCTCTGTTCCTTTTATTAATATAAACTTTAAACTACTAAAGTTTGAGTTCTAATAAACAACTTTTCCAGGTATGCATGGATGGTTGCAAATTGTAGTGTTTGTGATTTACACATTGGTTGGCTATTCACTGCAGTTAAACAAAGGTTGTTTCCCAAGTCATTTTGGGGAGTCCAGAGATCACAGATGGAAGACAACTATCAATGATTTATACCCCTCTTTTGAGTAGGGGTTTAATTCCAATGTTCTTAGGTTCCCAAAATGGTGTATTAGTCATTGCACTATTCTCTTAGATTACTACCCTGAAGGATAACCATAATGTCATTGGATTTTCAAAATAATGACCAATGCATAGGTGACATGATACTCTAAGCAGGTGTTTTGTCAACCAAATTTGACTTTTGTCGATATTGTTATTGCTTCATGTATAACAAAAAATTTCCTACGGTAAGGTGGGCATACTTCTTTATGTTACCACCATCTTGTTGTATGCAATTTATATTGTGTCGGTTTATCTAGAGAAAAAATGTGTCTCAATCTCCAGATTGATGTCGACTGAGTGAAGGTACCATTTACAAAGATGCATGCACGTTGTATGCAATATATTGTATCTTTTTATCTAGAGGAAAATTTTGTTTCAAGGGCCATATTGATGTTGACTGAGTGAATTCGCCTCTTTTTTCCACAAAAAATTTCACTTTATATTAGTTAAAATATAAATTGTTTCGATACATAGAACTCATCACCACCATCCAAAATTTACATAGGATATCTATGGAGATATCTAATATCCAAACTATCTTCCCATCCCACAAAATCTGATAACTGACTATCTAAATAGTCCTCTCAAAAACTACAAAAAGTGGCAAATCCATATCATTCAACATTACATTGTCACTGGGGCATGGCCCCTCACCCCACAGGAAATAGGTGCAACCCAGGACCTAAAAAAGTTCAATAGACAAGGGAGGACCCTCATGTTCCTCAACACACTGAAAATAGAAGATTTTTCCTGGTTGCTTATGAAGTGCTTGTTTGTATAGGCTATCCGCTTCGGAATTATCATCCCTGTAAACATGGTCAAAAGAGATATGCTGAAAAAGTTTGATAAGATCAACCAGCCTATCCTTCCAGCATTCTAATGAAATCACCTGAAGACGTCCTTTATCACGAAGCCAATTAATTACAATCATCGAATCACCCTTCACATGTAAATCATTTATAAATATCCTTGAAGCTAAATTCAAAAGGTCCCAGGACCCATTAATTCAGCTCTTGTATTCGAGCCTGGGCCACAATTTAATGTCCACTTGTAGATGTGATTGTCCCATGTATTAATAATACCTCTAGCCCCACTATTGATTCTCGTGGCTTTGGCAACCCCATCAAACCATCCAGTAGCACCTTTCACTTCATTCTTAAAAAATTTGTTCCTCATAATCGGTGCTTTATCCTAAGCAACATATGAATCCAATGTAATAGCCACCAGAGTAACTACTCTAATGGCCGAAGGTTTTCTGTCTTCGAAAGTAGCATAGTTGCGGTCCATCCATATAAACCAACATACATATATAGGTAAGGTCGATTGTCTGGACCTTTCTGAAAACCATTTATTAAAGCATTCTGTAATAGTAGATCCAGCCAACATACCCGATATGTTTCAGTGAGAAAGGAGAGTTGACCAAACTATTCACACAAATGAGCAATCCACAAACAGGTGAAAGGTCGATTCCCAATTCTGATTACATAACACACACCAGCCCAGTCCATTATAACCACGACGCTGAAGGTTCTCCCACGTGAGAATCTTGTTCTCCACTAGTAGCCAAGTAAACAGTTTCAATTTCAAGGGACAGTTCCATGTCCAAATATTCATGCGCCACCCCTTTACAACACAAGACTGTTTCCTTTTCTCTGTCACCTCATACAAATTTTTAACTGTAATAACGCCAGAAGCATTACCTCCCGACCATCTGAGTTCATCGGGTCATCTGGAAAGAATAATTCCATTAAGAATTAGATCCATCCGAATATACATCGACTCAAAGGCAAGTCTCCCATCAAGCCCCCAATCTTCACTGGTATGCCACTTTGTTCCTGCGATACCCGGACATTGTTCACAACTAGCCTGTGAGAGAAAGTAGACCCCTCTTCCATTTAATTCAAGGATTAAATCATCTGACATAATATCTTTATCACCCATACCTAGGATGTAATCGCTGCCAACTAAAATTGAATCCCTCGAACCAGGATACCATGCAATCCAATGTAGCAAAATATGAACCGATTTTAGCAAGTACTTCCATACATGAGAGCCCCTTGTTGAGGAAGTTGTAACCGTCATGAGCCATCCCACCACCAAGAAATATCTAAGGTACTTATCTATGATAACACGATTCCACAAACTGTCTTTCATTAACACTCTCCATAAAGTATTGGTCGCCATAGCCATACTGAAGCTATGAAGATTCCTCAAGCCCCATCCTCCATATAGTTTTGGCCGAGCTAAAAGTTTTCAGTTGTAGAGATGTATTCTTCTCTTATTTCTAGATCCAAACCATAGGAAGTTAAACATCAACTGACGTAAATGATTCATAATCGGTGCTAGTAGATTTGACAAGGCAAGCCAGTTTACTAGCTGACTCTCCAAAACCACTTTTATTAACACCAGTCGACCTCCAATAGACAACCATCGATTACACCAATGGCTAATGCGCTTTTCAAATTTCTCTATGAGCCAATTCCAATCATCAACAATATACCTGTCCATCTTCAAAAAGTAACTAAGATACTTAAAACTAGATGCTAAAGATAGAAAATTATAGTGAAAAACATGCTTGAAGGAATCCAGAGTAGATGGTTGAATGTCATAATGAAGAAAAGAAGTTTTGTTGACATTAATCACCAATCCAGATGCCTCACAGAAGATATTCAAAATTCTTTTTATTTCCAACCATTCTGATAAAGAGGCTTTTGTCATAATAAGGATATCATCGACAAAAAGAAGATGGATGAATTTAATAAACCTTGAAACATTTATACCAGTAATAATACCTCTTGCTTAACTATCTTTTAATGCCAGACTCAGACCTTCCATAATGAGAATGAAGATCAAGGGAGATAGAGGGCACCCTTGTCGTATCCCTCTACCACTGTTAAAAAAATCTGTAGGTTCTCCATTGATTAGGATAGCATATGTTGTAGAACTGACACATCCCATGATCCAACTTATCATCGGAAGCCCAAAACCACATTGCAAGAGCCCCAGTCGAAGATAATCCCAACTAACATAGTCATAGGTGTTCTTTAAATCAATCCTCAGGATTAATTCTTGAAGTTTTTTCTCATGGATACTATGCAGAAATTCCTGGGTCGTCCCAATGGCATCTATAATTTGCCTCCCCTTCAAGAAGCCGAATTGTTTCTCAGATAAAGCACGAGACAGGATAGGCCTTATCCTTTTTGCAATAATTTTTTATATAATTTTATAACTTAAGTTACAAAGAGCTATCGGGCAGAAATCCCCAAAAGAGGCTGGACCATTGGCCTTAGGAATTAAGGTGATGAATGTCGAGTTCAATGATCTCTTTACTTCTCCCGATAGATGGGATTCCTCCACAACCTCCAACAAATCATTTGCTACCAAGTCAAAATAGTTGAGAAAAAACTCAACCGTCCAACCATCGGGACCAAGACTCTTGTCCTTAGTGAATCCCTTAAGAACTTATTTAATTTCCTCAGTTGTACATGGTCTCTCAAGAGTAATGACCTCCTCCTCAACAACAAACCTTTGAAAAAGACGTACATTTTCTATCTGTTCCTCATTGATAATATGATCAGGTTCTTTAAAAAAGTTGCTAAAATGCCTGACAACTTCACTCTTTATAGCCTTCTTCCCTTTATGGACCCGATTCATTTCATCGGTGACCTCCCACAGGTGTTTCTTTTTGCGCCTGAAGCTAGCATAATGATGAAAATAAGTCGTATTTTTGTCACCACTCTTGATCCATGTAGCCCTACTCTTTTGACGCCAGCATTCATCATCTTCTAACAACAAATTGTTCCTTTTCCGTTCCAAATATTTAATAAGAGAACCCAAATCAAGTGTAATATCATGAGGTCTACTGTGCAAGGACAATTCCACAATTTCCTCTTTTATGGAAAGAAGTAAACAATGTTCATCAGCTTTCCTTTTTTTTATCCATTCCTTTACCCGGTACTTGAGGGACTTCAATTTCATTATCAATCTGTGTTGTGGCCCTACCAAAGAAGAAAGATCTTGATTATGCCAAACATCTCGAACCAATCGACCAAATGATTCCTCTTTCATCAAATCTAGATTGAATTTGAATGGGTAAGCAACTGTTTTGTGGCCAAAGTCCAAATGAAACAAGATTGGCACATGGTCAGAGATATAAGGATATTCTACCCAGGAACGAAATCTGGCAGTGTCAACTAGGATAGAGTTAGAAACACACACTCTGTCCAATCTTTTTTGAATATTCTCAACACCACTCCGTCCATTACGCCAGGTAGGCATGACTTCCGGAGGTCGAATGTCAACCAAGTGATTCTTTGCCAAAAGATTTTTGAAAAATACTGCTAAGGAGTCCGACAAAGCCATCGTCCCCCAAACTTCCGCTAGGCCCAAGGAGAAGTTCAGATCCCCGGACAGGATCAAATTAGGCTGAGATAATAGCACAGATGCATCAACCCACTCCCAAAACTGTCTTATCTCTGAACACGGTCCATAAACATTAATAAAAGTGAAACTCCTTTTTGTCGAGATGAATGTACCTGTCAGTAATAGTCCACCAACACAAAGAAAAGGATTAAGATCAAATACATTCAAATCCCATGCAACAAGGAGTCCTCCTGAATTCCCAACAACACTAACTACATAATTCATCCATGACGGAGACAAAGAATTCATGAATATTCGTGCCTTATCTTGTGCAACTAATGTCTCCTGAAGGAAAAATATACTCGGATTAGTGAGTTTCATCAGTCTTCTCATAGAAGGCAGTTTTAGGGGGCCTCCCACCCCTCTAACATTCAGGGAGAAGAGGATCATGACTTAGCCCTAGCCAGGTCTTTCATGCCTCTAAGCGCCCCCGAGTCTAAAGTAGTACCATATTGTTGTTCAATGGCCAATGGTAAAGAACCTTGCTTCTTCCTATCACTGCGCATTTTGATCAGGGATATTTCTTGTCCCAATCCCCTCGACCACCCTAGAGTGTTACTACGACCACCATCCCCCAATGGCCGACCAACAGCACTATCAACCTGGGAGACATCTACTTGCACTTCTAAACCCCAATAGGAAGTTAAGGGAGTTGTAAGTGGGGGAGACATGTCATCCATGTGTCGTGACATAGAAGCAATCTCTGAAGGCAAGATAGACACAGGATGTGTCAAGGTCGGTGAGTCAGTCGTAGGAGTAGAAACTAATGGAGGGGTGGAAGAAACACCAGGAGGATTCGGGTAAGGATCAACCAATGAGGGATAGGCCGAGAAATACTGACTTTCCATACAGTCTGAGCTAGTTTGTTCTCTCGGAGGTAAAACATCCCCATGAACCATAGGTGGGCTGGCATTCGAAAAAGAAAAAACCAAGAAATCTCATTCCCATATTGAAAGTTTCAAAAAAAAATTAGGACAATAGGATTTTGGCTTACCTAGAAAAGAGTTAATGTCCAAGGATTGGTCATCCTCCAAGCAGCCTGGCACCCCCTCACCCAACGCATATGGTGAATCATCCGACAAATATTAAGAAGGAGTTTCTGAAGCTGAGAGATCATCAAAAGAGAAAGCTCCAGCCCCAAGAGTATAGTCCTTACACAGATGTATCGTCCTTCTATAGTTAAGACACCTGAAAGGTAGACCTTGATAGTCTAGATTTTGAATAACAACCTCGCCATGCCACTCGATCTCAATACTATCCATAAGTCCTGCGTGCAAGTCCAGATCGACAAGAATACGATCCATGCGCTTATCTTCCGACTGTAAACCCGCTTCATCCAGCTTTAAAAATCTCCCTAAAAGATTTCCTATAGCCGACAGAGCAGGTTTATTCCAAAGGTTTAGCGAGAGCCCAGGAAGAAGTACCCACATATGTCTATAACTAAAGTAATCCTTAAAATGTTAGGAACCAAATATCAATATAGCATAGAAAAACCTCATAAAAAGTACTCAACGCCTTGAAAAAGAGATAATTTCATATAATAAGCCTCTTCAAGGGGGCAACCTCCTTTTACCCCACTTAAATGTTCAAGTACAAGATGATTCAAAATGAAAATGTCTCCTTGGT
>JASDQU010505725.1:5010-18650 GCA_032191745.1 Picea mariana | reverse complement strand
GCTGACAAGTCACAATGAACATGGCCCTGGAAAATAATTGTTAGTTAGCTTTTGGCACTCACCAACTATGGACCGCCTCACCACCTTCTTGGTATTATCACTACAAGTGTAAATATAAATGCTTTAAAAAACAAATATAATGAAACTGTAGGGATATTTTTTTAGGAGGTATGTACCATGTCATTGTTGTGACTTTAAAGAAGGCTTACAACATGTACTATGAAGTAAATGAAAGTCCTAATTTTCACTACAAAATAAAAATGAGTGGGAAATAATTATTATTTATTCTCTTACAAGTGACTGTAACAGAGAAGTATAATGGCCTCGTACAAGAGTCCATATCTGAATTTTCTATGCTATTGCTCATCACGTAGAATTGTTTTGAGTTAATTTCATAAGAATACACTCCTTCATTGTTGGCTTCAAAAGGTCGTATATGTAGATGTAATTGACAACCACTTTATTTGCACTTCCAGAATGTGCTTTCATATAACATTAGATAGGAAAATTCTCCAGGAGCCTTCTCATCCTTATATGTATGTATGTCGTCGGCTAGGTGGGTAATGATGCAATTAAGCTCTGTAAGAACACATCTTCCTGGACAATCTAACTGCTTCAATGCCTCTTGCTAAAGGATTTTCCCCAACAGGCTTAGTAGGTACTCAATTTGTCTGGGATGGATCACGATCCTAGGTCACGTAATCACATGCCTCCCTATAGCTATAGTAGGTCACATAATCACATAATCACAAACTTCCCTATAGCTATAGTTTGTCTGGGATTTTCCCCAACAAACTTAGTAGGTCACATAATCACATGCTTCCCTATAGCTATAGTAGGTCGTTAGCCCTATCGAGTCTATGTCTTCTTCAATAGCTTGCACCTCTCCAAAAAGAAATAACCAGAAACAACTTCCACCTCGCCAAAGAGAAATAACCAGAAACAGTAGAAATAACATATATTTCAGGGGCAATGGGTGAGATTATCAGCCTCATCCACCTGCCGGTATTATCAACTAGCTCCCGTATTATCAACTATCTTTTCTTGACTAGGGCATTTGATTCACAAGGACTGTAAAAGACTGGAAAACACACGAAGTGTTTCAAAGTACAAGCCACTTGGCCAACGAAAACACCAGTTGTTGTGTGGAGGCACGCTTGTTTTCTACGTTAGAAAAATATTTGACATGTATTTTATGTTTTACCTCAAAGCATTATTTTTCAGCCTTGATTTGACATTTACTCCGTTTCCATATCTCTGAATTTATTTGAGTATGCATTCCATATGTTTTCTTATTAATAAATATTTCAAAACATCTCACTTCTTCAATTTCAATATTTAAAATTCATATCTCACTTATGTAATTTTAATATCTAAAATTCATACTTTCACTCAAACACCAATTGTTCATTGCACCTGTTGATTAATGTTCCAAAGAATAATGCAGTCACCAGCTAGCGTAATCATCTTGAATTATATATGTTTGCATAATTGAATTGACCTGAAATAGACATGCATTCATGTCCATGTCCATTTCTGGACTATTGATGAGACAATTCAAATAGCGAAGATGTTTCACTTCCATTTCCAAATGGAAAAAGAAAATAATATGCATTCCTTTGGCTCGGAGTAAGTCGTGAATATACATCCAATTACGAGAATTGTCAATCGAAGGTGTACAAGTGTTGAAGGTATGTAAAAGGTAATGAGGATTTGTTCAAGTTTTGTAGTGTGTGCACTATTTTACATGTGATGTGGTTTTTTTTCCCACAGTTCTTTGGAGAATGTTCTTAAAAAACAATCACTAATATCAATCTATGTACCCTGGATTTAAGATCCACCTCAGAATTTTAAGCCAAGACAAGTGATATTTTAATGCTTTGCAAAGTTATAGGCAAAGAACTTATTATGTTAAGAATCTGCATAAATAAAAACTCTTATAAAATGTTTATGTCAATTCTGTTTGATACTTAAGACTTGTCATAATATACATGAGAGTTAATGTTTTACACGGAGTTCTGGTAGAAAGCTTACTATAGAGAAATTCTGACAAATATAAATATTTATAAGTATTTTACCACAAATCCGTTGTGATTCATGCAGTTATTATGGTAACAGTAGGCAACCACGTCATTCTAGCGGGGCTATAATGTCATTTTTAGTGGCAACCACTAGAATATTACAATAGACAAAAACTTCTCGGCAGGGCCATATAGCCACTACAGTGGCACTTGAAGTTTAGTCAAAATAAAGGTGATCCAATTTTACATTGGCCACCCTCTTCCCTTAATGTATACGTTTCGTTGACCATAGTTATCATATACAAAAAGAGAGCATTTTAATATCATATTTATGCAATACCCTAGCACCAATGCATAGCATGGAATCTAAAACACATCATATGTTTCGATGTATTTGTTTAACCATAAATCATATTGATTTATACAATAACCTTTTATTAATGTTTAACAATATAAAGTGTACACCTATGTATGTGCTCATATAAATAACTAATTAACTTAATTATAGATATTCTTAATTCGAATTAATGAATGTGAGAAATTCTTATCATTTAATATTTTGCATAGTTTCTTTAATAAAAATGTAGTGTATGTTGTGTACTATGTTTTTATCATATATTTATTTTTATTAATCTCTGTCGAAGGTCGAGTCTATAGTATTCGATTGATTGTTAACCATCCATTAGTTTGTTTTTGACTACAAATATTTTTCTAGTTGTCCAATGTTGTACATATGCTTAACAAAATAATTATTTTTTTATAATATTGAAATTACTTTATCACACATGTGATTGACTCACCAATTCGATGTCTTTTGGCCAAGCTTTAACCGATTTTTCAATCTTAGGTTATACCTAAGTTTTGAGTTTTAATCGTCGAAATCACACACAATGCAATTTTTTTCCAAACGTAGATAATCTAAGTTTGAAGTTTTAATATTAGATAACTACAACATCTATTTAGACATTAAATTCATGTCACTGGAATAAATACATGTGATGTCATATATTGAATGTGAAGTGCAATGTTGTCACGAATTTGTTTTTGAATGATCTTGTAACAAAATTTACAGTTATCGTAGTTGCAGATTGTTCATTGCGCATGGGGACATTGCTATTACGTCTTGGCTCATTGGCTGCTAGGATGAGAACCATTGTTTGAGTCTTTTTTGACAAGGAATTACGGAAAGGACACAAAATAAATTTCGAAATAGAAAACACTATTAATGTCGCAATTGTCCATATCACCATTTTTTTTCTAGAGGATATGTCGATTAGAATGGTGTATGGATGAGATTCTACTTATGGTTGAATCCAAGTGAATCATTATTCCAATCTTTTATGAAGTGAAGTGAACCCACGGGGCTATATGAAGTGATAATGAAATTTGTTTGATTTTCTTTTTAGCATATTTTTTTGCAGTAGCGAACTTTTTTCAAATTTTGTTTCCCCAAATTTAAACAAAAACTTGAACATTAACCAGGTGATGGAGCTTTTAATATAACAGGTTGTAAATCTGGTCTTCTATAAACAAATGTTGACAAAATAGATTTCCTTGTTTCCTATAGATGGTTATTGCAAGATGCAGTAACATGGTAGTGATGTCTATTGATGGACCTTTCAATGAATATGTGAATCCTCATGGCTTTGTTCATGAAACTTTGACTCTCTACAAGATTAAAGGACTAACGCTAAGAGGGCATGCAAATACTTAGCACAACCAATTTCTAGGGTATGAAAAAATCTTTTCTCTATTCCTTTTATTAATATAAACTTTAAACTACTAAAGTTTGAGTTCTAATAAACAACTTTTCCAGGTATGCATGGATGGTTGCAAATTGTAGTGTTTGTGATTTACACACTGGTTGGCTATTCACTGCAGTTAAACAAAGGTTGTTTCCCAAGTCATTTTGGGGAGTCCAGAGATCACAGATGGAAGACAACTACCAATGATTTATACCCCTCTTTTGAGTAGGGGTTTAATTCCAATGTTCTTAGGTTCCCAAAATGTTGTATTAGTCATTGCACTATTCTCTTAGATTACTACCCTGAAGGATAACCATAATGTCATTGGATTTTCAAAATAATGACCAATGCATAGGTGACATGATACTCTAAGTAGGTGTTTTGTCAGCCAAATTTGACTTTTGTCCATATTGTTATTGCTTCATGTATAAAAAAAAATTTCCTACGGTAAGGTGGGCATACTTCTTTACGTTACCACCATCTTGTTGTATGCAATTTATATTGTGTCGATTTATCTAGAGAAAAAATGTGTCTCAATCTCCAGATTGATGTTGACTGAGTGAAGGTACCATTTACAAAGATGCATGCACGTTGTATGCAATATATTGTATCTTTTCATCTAGAGGAAAAATTTGTTTCAAGGGCCAGATTGATGTTAACTGAGTGAAGTCACCACTTTTTTCCACAGAAAATTTCACTTTATATTAGTTAAAATATAAACTGTTTCGATACATAGAACTCATCACCACCATCCAAAATTTACATAGGATATCTATGGAGATATCGAATATCCAAACTATCTTCCCATCCCACAAAATCTGATAACTGACTATCTAAATAGTCCTCTCAAAAACTACAAAAAGTGGCAGATCCATATCATTCAACATTACATTGTCACTGGGGCATGGCCCCTCACCCCACAGGAAATAGGTGCAACCCAGGACCTAAAAAAGTTCAATAGATAAGGGAGGACCCTCATGTTCCTCAACACACTAAAAATAGAAGATTTTTCCTGGTTGCTTATGAAGTGCTTGTTTGGATAGGCTTTCTGCTTCAGAATTAGCATCCCTGTCAACATGGTCAAAAGAGATATGCTGAAAATGTTTAATAAGATCAACCAGCCTATCCTTCCAGCATTCTAATGAAATCACCTGAAGACATCCTTTATCACGAAGCCAATTAATTACAATCATCGAATCACCCTTCACATGTAAATCATTTATAAAGATCCTTGAAGCTAAAGTCAAAAGGGCCCAGGACCCCATTAATTCAGCTCTTGTATTCGAGCCCGGGCCACAATTTAATGTCCACTTGTAGATGTGATTGTCCCCTGTATTAATAATACCTCCAGCCCCACTATTGAGTCTCGTGGCTTTGGCAACCCCATCAAACCATCCATTAGCACCTTTCACTTCATTCTTAAAAAATTTGTTCCTCACAATCAGTGATTTCTCCTAAGCAACATATGAATCCAATGTAATAGCCACCAGAGTAACTACTTTAATGGTCGAAGGTTTTCTGTCTTCGAAAGTAGCATAGTTGCAGTTCATCCATATAAACCAACAGACATATATAGGTAAGGTCGATTGTCTGGACCTTCCTAAAAACCATTTATTAAAGCATTCTGTAATAATAGATCCAGCCCACATAACCGATATGTTTCAATGAGAAAGGAGAGTTGACCAAACTATTCGCACAAATGAGCAATCCACAAACAAGTGAAAGGTCGATTCCTAATTCTGATTACATAACACACACCAGCCTGGTCCATTATAACCACGACGTTGAAGGTTCTCCCACGTGAGAATCTTTTTCTCCACTAGCAGCCAAGTAAATAGTTTCAATTTCAAGGGACAGTTCCATGTCCAAATATTCCTACGCCACCCCTTTACAACACAAGATTGTTTCCTTTTCTCTATTGCCTCATACAAATTTTTAACTGTAATAACGCCAGAAGCATTACCTCCGGACCATCTAAGTTCATTGCGTCATCTGGAAAGAATAATTCCATTAAGAATTAGATCCTTTCGAAAACACATCCACTCAAAGGCAAGTCTCCCATCAAGCCCCCAATCTTCACTGGTATGCCACTTTGTTCCTGCGATACCTGAACATTGTTCACAACTAGCCTGTGAGAGAAAGTAGACCCCTCTTCCATTTAATTCAAGGATTAAATCATCTGACATAATAGCTTTCTCACCCATACCCAGGATGTAATCGCTGCCAACTAAAATTGAATCCCCTGAACCAGGATACCATGCGATTCAATGCAACAGAATATGAATCGATTTTAGCAAGTACTTCCATACATGAGAGCCCCTTGTCGAGGAAGTTGTAACCGTCATGAGACATCCCACCACCAAGAAATATCTAACGTACTTATCTATGATAACACGATGCCACAAATTATCTTTCATTAACACTCTCCATAAAGTATTGGTCGCCATAGCCATACTGAAGCTATGAAGATTCCTCAAGCCCCATCCTCCATATAGTTTTGGCCGAGCTAAAAGTTGTCAGTTGCAGAGATGTATTCTTCTCTTATTTCTAGATCCAGACCACAGGAAGTTAAACATCAACTGACGTAAATGATTCATAATCGGTGCTGGTAGATTTGATAAGGCAAGCCAGTATACTAGCTGACTCTCCAAAACTGCTTTTATTAACACCAGTCGGCCTCCAATAGACAACCATCGATTACACCAATGGCTAATGCGCTTTTCAAATTTCTCTATGAGCCAATTCCAATCATCAACAATATACATGTCCATCTTCAGAAAGTAACCAAGATACTTAAAACCAGATGCTAAAGATAGAAAGTTATAGTGAAAAACAGGCTTGAAGAAATCCAGAGTAGATGGTTGAATGTCCCAATAGACAACCATCGATTACACCAATGGCTAATGCGCTTTTCAAATTTCTCTATGAGCCAATTCCAATCATCAACAATATACCTGTCCATCTTCAAAAAGTAACTAAGATACTTAAAACTAGATGCTAAAGATAGAAAATTATAGTGAAAAACATGCTTGAAGGAATCCAGAGTAGATGGTTGAATGTCATAATGAAGAAAAKAAGTTTTGTTGACATTAATCACCAATCCAGATGCCTCACAGAAGATATTCAAAATTMTTTTTATCTCCAACCATYCTGATAAAGAGGCTTTTGTCATAATAAGGATATCATCGACAAAAAGAAGATGGATGACTTTAATAAACCTTGAAACATTTATACTAGTAATAATACCTCTTGCTTGACTGTCTTTTAATGCCAGACTCAGACCTTCCATAATGAGAATGAAGATCAAGGGAGACAGAGGGCACCCTTATCGTATCCCTCTACCACTGTTAAAAAAATCTGTAGGTTCTCCATTGATTAGGATAGCATATGTTGTAGAACTGATACATCCCATGATCCAATTTATCATCGAAAGCCCAAAACCACATTGCAAGAGCACCAGTCGAAGGTAATCCCAACTAACATAGTCATAGGCCTTCTTTAAATCAATCTTCAGGATTAATTCTTGAAGTTTTTTCTCATGGATACTATGCAGACATTCCTGGGCCGTCCCAATGGCATCTATAATTTGCCTCCCCTTCAAGAAGTTGAATTGTTCCTCAGATAAATCACGGGACAGGATAGGCCTTATCCTTTTTGCAATAATTTTTTATATAATTTTATAACTTAAGTTACAAAGAGCTATCGGGCAAAAATCCCCGAAAGAGGCTGGACCATTGACCTTAGGAATTAAGGTGATGAATGTCGATTTCAATGATCTCTTTACTTCTCCCGATAGACGGGATTCCTCCACAGCCTCCAACAAATCATTTGCTACCAAGTCAAAATAGTTGATAAAAAACTCAACCGTCCAACCATCGGGACCAGGACTCTTGTCCTTAGTGAATCCCTTAAGAACTTATTTAATTTCCTCAATTGTACATGGTCTCTCAAGAGTAATGACCTCCTCCTCAGTAACAAACCTTTGAAAAAGACGTACATTTTCTATCTGTTCCTCATTGATAATATGATCAGGTTCTTTAAAAAAGTTGCTAAAATGCCTGACAACTTCACTCTTTATAGCCTCCTGCCCTTTGTGGACCCAATTCATTTCATCTGTGACCTCCTACAGGTGTTTCTTATTGTGCCTGAAGCTAGCATAATGATGAAAATAAGTCGTATTTTTGTCACCACTCTTGATCCATGTAGCCCTACTCTTTTGACGCCAACATTCCTCATCTTCTAACAACAACTTGTTCCTTTTCCATTCCAAATATTTAATACAAGAACCCAAATCAAGTGTAATATCATGAGGTCTACTGTGCAAGGACAATACCACAATTTCCTCTTTTATGGAAAGAAGTAAACAATGTTCATCAGCTTTCCTTTTTTTATCCATTCCTTTACCTGGTACTTGAGGGACTTCAATTTCATTATCAATATGTGTTGTGGCCCTACCAAAGAAGAAAGCTCTTGATTATGCCAAACATCTCAAACCAATCGACCAAATGATTCCTCTTTCATCAAATCCATATTGAATTTGAATGGGTAAGCAACTGTTTTGTGGCCAAAGTCCAAATGAAACAAGATTGGCACATGGTCAGAGATATAAGGATATTCTACCCAGGAACGGAATCTGGCCGTGTCAACTAGGATAGAGTCAGAAACACACACTCTGCCTAATCTTTTTCAAATATTCTCAACACCACTCCATCCATTATGCCAGGTAGGCATGACTTCCGGAGGTCGAATGTCCACCAAGTGATTCTTTGCCAAAATATTTTTGAAAAATACTGCTAAGGAGTCTGGCAAAGCCATCGTCCCCCAAACTTCCGTCGGGCCCAAGAAGAAGTTCAGATCCCCAGCCAGGATCAAATTAGGCTGAGATAATAGCACAGATGCATCAACCCACTCCCAAAACTGTCTTATCTCTGAACACGGGCCATAAACATTAATAAAAGTGAAACTCATTTTTGTCGGGATGAATGTACCTGTCAATAATAGTCCACCAACACAAAGAAAAGGATTAAGAACAAATAAATTCGGGTCCCATGCAACAAGGAGTCCTCCTGACTTCCCAACAACACTAACAACACAATTCATCCATGATGGACATAAAGAATTCATGAATATTCTTGCCTTATCTTGTGCAACTAATGTCTCCCGAAGGAAAAATATACTCGGATTAGTGAGTTTCATCAGTCTTCTCATAGAAGGTAGTTTTAGGGGGCCTCCCACCCCTCTAACATTCAGGGAGAGGAGGATCATGACTTAGCCCTGGCCAGGTCTTTCATGCCTCTAAGCGCCCCCGAGTCTAAAGTAGTACCATAATGTTGTTCAACGGCCAATGGTAAAGAACCTTGCTTCTTCCTAGCACTGTGTGTTTTGATCAGGGATATTTCTTGTCCCAATCCCCTTGACCACCCTAGAGTGTTACTATGACCACCATCCCCCAATGGCCGACCAAGAGACCTATCAACCTAGGAGACATCTACTTGCGCTTCTAAACCCCAATAGGAAGTTAAGGGAGTTGTAAGTGGGGGAGACATGTCGTCCATGTGACGCGACGTAGAAGCAATCTCTGAAGGCAAGATAGACACAGGATCTGTCAAGGTCAGTGAGTCGGTCGTAGGAGTAGCAACTAATGGAGGGGTGGAAGAAACACCAGGAGGATTCGGGTAAGGATCAACCAATGAGGGATAGGCCGAGAAATCCTGACTTTCCATACAATCTGAGCTATTTTTTTCTCTTGGAGGTAAAACATCCCCATGAACCATAGGTGGGCTGGCATTCGAAAAAGAAAAAACCAAGAAATCTCGTTCCCATATTGAAAGTTTCAGAAAAAAAATTAGGACAATAGGATTTTGGCTTACCTAGAAAAGAGTTAGTGTCCAAGGATTGGTCATCCTCCAAGCATCCTGACACCCCCTCACCCAACGCATTTGGTGAATCATCCGGCAAATAATCAAAAGGATTTTCTAAATCTGAGAGATTATCAAAAGAGAAAGCTCCAACCCCGAGAGTATAGTCCTTACGCAGATGTCCCATCCTTCTATAGTTAAGACACCTAAAAGGTAGACCTTGATAGTCTAGCTTTTGAATAACAACCTGGCCATGCCACTCGATATCAATATTATCCATAAGTCCTGCATGCAAGTCCAATTCGACAAGAATACGAGCCATGCGCTTATCTTCCGACTGTAAACCCGCTTCATCCAGCTTTAAAAATATCCCTAAAAGATTTCCTACAGCCGACAGAGTAGGTTTATTCCAAAGGTTTAGTAAGATCCCAGGAAGAAGTACCCACACATGTCTATAACTAAAGTAATCCTTAAAAGGATCAAACCTTGTCCTCCATCGCTTCAACATCAAACTTCCCCCTTCAAAATCCCAAAAACCTCCTCTGATGAGCTCTGCATCCTCTGGGCTCTTGAATAACAAACTAAATCAGCCGCAGAGAAGCATGGAATATTTAGGTGAATACCCAACAATTGGAACCCATGCCTTCTTCATCCAATCCCCAAGAGAGATGACAAACCTTGTCTTGTTTATTATTCTTCCGACTAGAGCACACAGAGATAACCTATAGGTTTCTGCTAAACCAACATCCATACCTATCACCAGGCGTCTGCGCAACTTTTTTGTCTTCCAAGCCCTGACTGTTCTCTTATGGTTGTGGTCTTTCACACGTAGAGCCTCTCTCAATGAGCCTATCCCACCCTTATCCAACTGCTTGGATCAAATCTTAGGTTGTATAGAATTATCGTTCTGAAATTCTCCGAGACTATGAACAGCTTTAACAACCTTCCCCTACTTCTCCTCACCACTTAGTCCCGACTGATTAGAACTAGTGAGCTTGCAACCCAGAGGGACTATCAACGAAGGCTTGTGTAGTAAACTACTAGTCGGTAATGGCGCTAGAGAGTTTTTTGGTGGTCTTAATATCACATTTAAAACTCCACCACCCTTGTTTAAGTGGCATAACTCATTGACGGTCTTGAAGAGATCCTCATGATCCCACTCCTCCTCGTCCAGGGTGCCCATCCTGTCAAACACGTATGTAGACCAATCTCGACGAGTGTCTACAGTCCTTGACTCTACCACTCACACTGCACAAGGTAGGACCCCCCGCTATCAGATTCAGTCATTCATTAAAAATCGTCCATCAAGTGTACAGTGGAATAAATACCCTGAAAGATGGTGAGTTAAAGCACTCAGATAGATGGGACGCTATCTCTCCTCTATAAAAACCCCTAGAAAAGATAATCCTATCAGAAAACGACGAATAAAAAGGTGCCCTACCCAAACCGCCATTAGAACTGAACCCCGAGGATCGAAAAAACCAAACCCTAGAAAAAAACTAGGTACTATAAATGGCAATCCACCATTTTTGTTCCTTGTAATATTCTAAAAGAGGTAATTGTCACCTCAAATTTGAAAATACGCATTCCCTCGATCCTCTTCACCAAGAGGTAATAGTTCCTCAGTGAAGTCACCACTTACAAAGATGCATGCGCAAACACTTCCTAATTTTTTCTTTGGGATTTTAAGTATTAATTAGAACTTTAATCATTATTTTTCTCATGTTCTATATTTTACTTTTCCTTTAAACTAGACAATGGCAATTGTTCAGATATAAAGACATTCCTCTATGTAGAAACATGTTCTTACTTTCACGCTTTTGGTTTGTTTTCTTTAAATGGTGCTGTAATATTTTGTAGATTTAACATTAATATGAGAATCAAAGTATAAAATTTATGTGTGGTTGACTCTTCATGGCCAATGAAGTAGTGGAAATATATTGGATGTGAAGTGCAATGTTGCCACTTAGTATTTGTTTTTGAACAATCTTATAACAAAATTTGTAACATAATTCACAATTACAATAGTTTTTTTTTTTTTTTCGTGACTTCAATTTTATAAAGAAAATATAATATTTTACATGTGGGAGAAAAATATTTTATTTGTTTATAAATTTATTTATTTTGATAAAAATAATTAATTTCTATTAGATTTTAGGTGAAAATGGATATATTTTAAGTAGTTTTGATAATTAATGTCCCACCACTTAACCTGCAACATGAGTTTTAGTATATAAGAATCTTCAAAATGTTTGTATAAGCATCTTCAATATGCTGACATGCAATGTTGTAATTCAAACTTATCCCTGAAAGCAAATCTATGCGCCAAAAACGTTTCAGCAGGAACATCGCCACTGCAGTGGCACTTCTTTAGGTGATGTTCTAAAACATTTTTGTATATTCAATGTTCATGGATGACATGAAGTTTATGTTGGGTTAATGATTTATTTATATGGTTCTTAGTTTAATTAGAATATTTGTTAAAGTTATTAGTATGCTCATATCTCGAAGAGTTAATTTGAAATTGAGATAATTCTTATTGAGTGGATTTAGGGGTGTTTGTTGAGTGTTTTTGGGGGTTGRTTGTTTYATGAGATATCTCTCATTCATATATAAATGTGTGCCTTTGATATTGAATGAGATTGAGTTGGATATGTATTATTTAAATTCTTGTAATTGCTCCATTATTGCAGTGTTAGTAATTCTCCATTTAGTATCAAAGTCGAGTTATAGAGTTGGAATTTATTTGTTGGATGATTGTGTGAGCCCTTGTGCATTCTGAAAGATTTAACTTATTGTGTTATTCAAATGGATTCTCTCCCACTCTATTACCAAATCTATCAACAAAATAATTATATTACACCTAGAATTTTCACATAGCCAACAGGGAAAGAGAATTTAATTTTTGTTGTTGTTGTTTGTGAAATCGTTAAGAAGAAATAGGTGGATATCACTAACTCATTGGATAGATGGAATTGCTAAGTCATTGGTGAATTTTTGATTGAATATGAAATTTTTGTTGCTACTAATGAGAGATAGAGTGATAGGTCATGTGGAGACTTTAGTGGGTACATTAGAAGCATGTTAAAAAAAGGTATGTCGAGGATTAATAGGTTTATTCTCAACATTCACAGAATGGTATGACTAAGGCCACAATCACCGTGGCTAGTATGGCTACTATAGGATATTCTACTTCATTTGTTCTACTTCAATATCCCACTCCTATAGGCTTTGCTCAACTATGGAATAATAACAACTATGGGATAATAATAATACAACAAGAATGGAACCCCTTCCTTTCCTAGCAACCCAATATTTAACATAGCCTGATAACTATCTAGGGTTAGGATTAGGGTTTTTGCATGCCTTAACCCTCAATTAATGTTAGAGTTTTAGACCCTATAGAATCTTCTTAAAACCCCACATGTGACTAGCTCCACGTGTGTGAGTAATGTAAGTTGAAGTAAGGGAGTAATCTTATAATAAAAAAATTCATCCTTCATTGCTTCTCCTATGGTGTCTTCCCTCACTCCTGCCTTTATCCATATACAACACTTTAAGAGCGAAGGTAGTAAATACCCAAAGGAAGTTTTAAAATGGGATTTACTGGTAGAGGTATGGATTTATCTATTATAAAAGTGTTGAATATGAATCCATTTTTTTAATAATTTAACCATTTTTTTAACTATAAAAAATAACTTATTTAATATAAGCAAGTTGATCAATATTAAAACTTCAAACCAATTTCATCTCTATTTTTAATATTTATTTTTATTGAATTTGTATTGAATTTTTTTACTTTAATAATTTGTTATGGGATTTTCACATAATTTTGTACACCTAATCTTATTTAAAGAAAACAAATTGAATTTTCTAATTTCATGGACTCAATTTTATCTATATTTTTTTTAATTACAGTGAAAAGTCTATTCATTTAAAAAAAACATAGTTATGATATTTTTGACTAATTTTTAAATATTCCATAAATCTAATATCTATTCTTATCTTTCTTATCA
>JASDQU010505724.1:54152-65130 GCA_032191745.1 Picea mariana | reverse complement strand
AAAATTGATTTATTGATTTAGTACGTGCTTGTGGCTGAGCATAAGGTGAACGTGTGAAATCCCAAAATTGTTGGGCACATTGTCGTGTGAACAAAAATAAAGATGATGTGATAGCCTCCTCTGAGAAGCAAAGTTGACAAGAAGAATCCAGATGATTCTCCTATCGATGGCAATGGGAAAGCAGATCTGTAGAGTGGACGTGCATGTGGATGAGCACGGGTGAACGTGTGAAGACCTGGTTCTTCTATGTAATGCATTGAATCAGAGCTATGACATCCCTATGGATGTGCCCCTAGTGGATGAGCACTAGTGGGTGTATCAGATCCTTTGTTATATATTGTTCAAGAGTCATACCTACCTGTAACCCTAATTGTTATGTAAAGGGTACAGGTCGACCCCACCTTAATATGTTTAATAATAAATGTAAAAGATAATTAATATTAATATTAATAAAATATAAATAGACTTAGAGAGGTTGGCCCTATTGAGCCAATAGATGCCTTTGTTGACTGAACAAGTCTAATATAAGTAAGGGATGATTCCCCAATGTGGAATCATATCTTCCTTGTGAGTTTGGAAATTTCAGCAAGTACATCTACTTGGAAAAAGGTGCACACCTCTATTGGGTGCTATATTTCTAGGGTTTGAAGCACCCTCTTATGTGCTAGGGTTTATCTTGGTGGAGGTATTTCTATTGAAGAATATAGCAAAGGATTTGACTGGGTTTTCTTCCCTTGTTGAGAAGGGTTTCCCAGGATACTTCTTGTGTTCTTGTGCATGGTGTTTCTTCTTATGATTTTGGTTGCTGCAACAATATTGTTTATGGTTAAGTGAAATCCTAAAATGGAATGAACTTCATGCTTAACCTAGATTATGAAAAATCAACATGGTTTCAGAGCATAGGTCTTGAATAACCCATTGCACATGCTACAAACTTTTATCAGCCATCTCTCCTCTTCTGCAAAACCGTGCGGCCCTCCTAGGGTTTCCAGAAAATTCATACAACCTCCTTCTTAGTGGTGATTCAGCCCTTAATACTTGGGCGTTGGGGATACTTTTGGCATATAAGAGTACGGCCTCTTCCAGCACATCTTCGGAGACTCTTAGAGTGACATTCCGAGTATTTTGAAATTTTGGCCCTAGGGTTTTGCTAATTTCTGCAGAAATTTCAGAATTAGGGTTTCTGCAAACTCATTGAAGGATCTCTTCAGCTCACCAGTGTTCTCCTATCTCTCAAAGGATTATTGTTGGTAGTCATAAGTCCAATAAAACCTAAAAGTGATACCCTAGCCTAGCCATTAGGTTTTCTAGCCTAGTTAACAAAGGGTTGTGAAGAATCTAAAATTATGATGAACAAAAACTATGATGGGAGATAAGCTTGATGGATCAAGCAACTTCAAAGTTCTTGAAATACAAGACTTCAGAGGAAGACTTATTGTGGGTAATACAAAAGGGTTTACCAGAGAAATCTATCAATGAATAGAAGGAAGATGACATCAAGACAAGGAATCCAATCACCTACTCAAGCTCTTACATGGAAGGGCTAGCTTCAAAATAACTAAGATGACAAAAGGTGACATTGTGACTATCTTATTCATAAAGATCTCAGAGGATAGAGATTATCCAAGAGCCATTGGAGAAATCATATCAGCATCCTCAGGTATGCACTTGTATATATTATTTGTATCATTTTCATGAGGGAAATTGTAGCAGGAAGGAACCTTTTGTTGAATTCATGGATCCAGAGGGATCTCAGTGCATTCAAAGGAACGACACACTTGAAGAGAAGACTCCAGGTTTGATTGTTGTAATTGTCATTCCTCTAAACTATATTTCTAAAAAAAATCTACATTACAAGTAAGTATTGTAGTTGTGACAATATTCCTTAAATTGTTTTGATTCTAGAGATGTACTCATTATTCTCCCTTAGGAGATATTCTTGTGTTGGTTCTATTTGTTTTCTTGTTCCAGATAAGTTAAACAAGAAAAGAATATGCTTATCCTTCAAAGGGAGTCACTTGACTCAGAAGGAGCCAAAACCATTTGAGAAAGAAGAAGAACAAAACTATTATTGAGACAACCAATGCTACAAAGCATGATCAAAATCCTTCTAAGATTCCATGGGAAGAAGCATGCATGACACAGTATATGTGCAAAACAAGAGTCTTCACTGGACTTTGAAAAACATAACTCTCGAAGAAGTCTTCACCGGAATGAAGCCTGAGATTGAACACTTCAGTTTATTTAGGTGTCCGATATATTTTCATATACTCAAAAGGTCCAAGCTAGATCCTTTAGGAAGAAAGGATACAGTGAATATTCAAAGACATTCCTAGTCAGAGACATATTGAGACAAGTAGAGAGGTTGTCCTTGAAGAAGAGACAGTTTTTCAAAAAAAAAAAAAAACAGAGAATCTTAGATGGAGATTGACAATGAGACAATACCTTCAAAAATTCAGATGGAGACAGACATTACTCTAGGTTATCCAGTTTCTACAGTTGATATGTTCAAAGATATTGTAGTAGGCCATAAAATTCCTACCTAGACTCACTATGCAAGAGGCAGAGAAGCATACAAGCCTCTCAAGGCACATTCCGAGAAAGAAAAAGAGATTTATGAGCTATCCTTCAGTCACAAGCCACTTCATTGATGCTGAGACTCCTTGTCTTAGAGAAACAACAAGACAACTAGTATGGAAAAATGCATAACAGAATAATACCAGTATATCTTAAAAGAATGATGCATAAGATATTATTCGGGACCAGAAAGGGAAGCATGTGGTAAAGCATGCAGCTGATGAAAGTGTCAAGAAATAAAAAAAAAATGAGATCTATATCCAGAGGTTTCTCACAAACAGAGGGAGTTTTCTATGATGAGACACTTTGTCCAGTGAACCAAATACACTTCCATCCATGAATTGGAAACTATATCAGATAGATAGATTCTTGATAAGTTTGGATTTCAACAAGAGTGTTGCTAATCCAAACCTATATCATTATAGTGTTGGTGACGAGAGCTTGATCCTGGTGACTTATTCAGAAAGCGTTGTTGTTACAAGTAATCCTTGGTTTCTAAATTCGAGATGAAGAATCTGAGTATGATGCACTACTTCTTGGGAAAATAAGTATGACAGATGACCGATAAGATTTTCCTGAGTCAAAGAAAAAATATACAGTGAAAATATTAAAGAAGTTCAATATGAAATAATGCAAAATCCACCGTGATGGATTTAAAGAAAAATATTGATGATGATTCAGATGAGACTGATCCATAGCTGATTGGATCACTAATGTATCTGGTCAACACCAGACTTTATTCATCCCATGCAGTGAATGTGCCTAGTCATTTCATGAGTCAACCGAGACAGACTCACTAGACAAACATCAAAACATATATTGAGATATATACGAGGCACGGTTGGATATGGCCTAAGATATGCCTCTAGTATAAACTTGAGTTTGTAGGATATGTTGATTCAGATTGAGCAGGAAGTACATTGAACCGGAAAATCACATTCGAATGATGTTCTATCGTGAATTTTTCCATAGTTTCCTAATACAACAGGAAACAAAACTATGTAGCCTTGAGTACCACAGAGGCGCCAGAGTATATAATCATCAAGTGTGCAAAGAAATGTGGCTTCACAAGATTCTGAGAGATTTACTTGACCATGAGATGGATCCTATGATGATAACCAAGAGTCATGAGTAAAGCTCCTTAAGAACCCAGTGTTTCCTGATGGATCGAAATACGATGAGATGAAATATCCTTATTCCAGAGATATGATGCAGACAAAAATCGTACACATGCAGTACCCTCCTACACATGAGAAGATTGCAGATATATTCACCAACTTAACTTCGTGAAGAATGGCTCCCTAGTTAAGAGGGAGTGTCGATAGCTCCAGCCAAGACAAAATTCAAAATACATCTGTGTGAGACTTGGCATGATAAAGAATGCCTCACTAGTTGAGAGTGAGTGTTGATGAATGTAGCTATGGGAGACATCCTCCAGCTTACAAACCTGTGAGATGTGGAACATAGCAGCTATGTGAGTCTTTCCCTCATCTTACAAACTTAAGAGAAATCCCCTAAGAAGGGTACATGGTTCTTGCCTGAGATAGAGTAAGGAACGTAGAGATGACCTCCTCCATTCAAAGAGTGAGAATAACTCCAGATGATTATCTGGTGGAAAAGAGATCTATTGAGTTAGGACGTGCATGTGGCTGAGCACAAGGTGAATGTGTGAAATCAAAAAAGTGCTGGGCACATCGTCATGTGAACAAAAATAAATATGATGTGATAACCTCCTCTGAGCAGCAGATTTGATGAGAAGACTCCAGATGATTCTCCTGTCAGGGGTAGTGGGAAACTAGATCTGTAGAGTGGACGTGTATGTGGACGAGCACAGGTGAATGTGTGAGGACCTGGTTCTTCTGTGTAATGCAGTGAATCAGAGCTATGACATCCCTATGGATGTTCCCCTAGTGGATGAGCACTAGTGGGTGTATCATATCTTTTGCTATATATCATTAGATAGTCAAACCTACCTGCAACCCTAATTGTTATGTAAAGGGTACAGGTTGGCCCCACCTTAATATGTTTAATAATAAATGTAAAAGATAATTAATATTAATATTATTAATAATAATAATAATAAATTATATAGTGACTTAGAGAGGTCAGCCCTATTGAGCCAATAAACTCCTTTGTTGACTAAACAAGTCTAATATGAGTAAGGGATGATTCCCCATTATGGAATCATATCTTCCTTGTGAGTTTGTAAATTTCATCAAGTACATATACTTGGCAAAAGGTGTGCACCTCTCTTGGGCACTAGATTTCTAGGGTTTGAAGCACCCTCTTGTGTGCTAGGGTTTATCTTGGTGGAGGTCTTTCTCTTGAAGAATATAGCAAATGATTTGGTTGGGTTTTCTTCCCTTGTTGAGAAGGGTTTCCCAAGATACTTCTTGTGTTCTTGTTCATGGTTTTTATTCTTGTGATCTTGGTTGCTACAACATTATTGTTTATGGTTAGGTGAAATGCTAAAATGGATTGAACTTCATGCTTAACCTAGCTTATGAAAAATCAATAGCATCAACACATTATCGTGGTCGTCGACTACTTTACTAAGTGGGTCAAGGCCATGCCTACAGTTAAATCTGATGGGAATACTACCGCCTTCTTCGTATCCAATCAAATTATCGCCCGGTTTGGTATCCCGAGTGAGATTGTCACTGATCATGGGAGTCACTTTCAAAACAAAATGATGGAAGAACTAGCATCTAAGATGGGGTTTAGACATGGTCATTCCTCTCCTTATTACCCCCAGGAAAATGGACAAGTAGAGGCTGTCAACAAGTCTCTCAAGACCATTTTGCAAAAAAGTTTCAGTCAAAGTAAGTCTGACTAACACAGCATGATATATCCCGCACTCTGGGCATACCGAACCTTGTTCAAGACTGCCATCGAATTTTCCCCTTTCTAGTTAGTACACAGTGTGGAGTTGATTTTACTGATTGAATGCAAAATCCCTTCTCTTAAGTTGGCAGTCACACTACTACCTGACACTTATGATCTCAAGCGATGCCTTGTACACCTAGAGAGTCTTGGCGAGCAGTGTCGAGACACCTCTACAACTATCGAGGTGAACAAAAGACATGTCAAGGTCTGGTATGATAAATTTGTCTGTCCTTGGTTGTACGTTGAGGGTGACTTGGTCCTCTTGTATGATGAATCCAAAGAACCACTAGGGGAAGGCAAGTTTAAAACCATGCGGCACGGTCCTTATATTGTGCGGCGTGTTCTAGAAAAAGGAGCCTATGGGTTAGAATATTATGAAGGGAATAGGTTGGTCGAGCCCAAAAATGGGCTCTACTTGAAATGATATTACGCTTGAGCCCCAAGCTTGGGCAGAACCCATATACTAATGTAATTTAGTGTATATATATTTTCCCTTTCTTTCTGTCTTCAACTTGCTTATCGATTTTTCCCTTTGTTGGCAGATGTCAATGGAGTCTTCGGTTTACATAGCATTCGCAAACAAAGCCAGTTGTCATACACGGAACTCGTCTTCCGTCGCTTGGGTGGTTTACTTGCCTGAGGGTCTACTGGTGTCTTCAGGTGGCATATGCCTAGGGCCATCCATGAACAATGTGGCCGAATATATATTTTTTATATAACTTTTGCGCGATGTTATCTCACATGGTATTCGCTCTTTAGAGGTTCACCGGGATTCCTATTTAGTAGTATGTCAGTTGAACGGCAGTTATCGCATGCGTAATCCTACTTTACTCCGACGATTCCTACGGGTACGTCTTTTAGAATGATAATTTTATTTTATTACATATGATCACATTCCTAGGAGTTCTAATCATGTATCCGATGCTTATGCTAATTTCATTTTAGATTGGAATTTGTCACATAATTAAAGAAAAGAAAACCATCTCATCAATGTACACATTGTAAAATATAAGCAAAGACGAAGATCCATTTTATATATATTTCAAAAAATATGGTGTTTATAGTACAAAATTGGGGCTAATACCCTCAATACACATATACAGTCGGTACTACAATATCCATGACATCTACATCGGTGGTGTCGGATGTGTGTCATGGTCACAAAATACGGTGTTTGGGAGATGCCAAAAGAGTTGCACCCAAGCTCTGGGTACACCAACCACCTGTCACTGCATGGCTCCAAGAATATCCTCTACTTGAACCATGGGGATCCTATGAGTCAAACGAGACAAGTTGCCATGCACATTTTGCAGGACTCTCTCAGCTTCTCCTCCCACCACCTCGTCTCCTCAGTTCCTCCATCGATGTCGAGGAAACCCTTCCGGTCATCACGGACCCACATCTGTGTTACATAGGTGTCTAGTTATTACTTAAGCACCATCCAAAAATATTTTTGTTCTACTATACAAAAATACAAAAAATGAAATATTTAAAAACATTTGACATACCTATGTCACCGTAGGCGGTCCTTGGTGGGAGTGGCATGTCCGGATCTCCTTGGAATTCTATCCCTGTATAGGGATAGTCATCTAGGGCAATGACATGTCATTTCCACCAATAGAAAAAATCCTCGTTGTAGGGTGTCAACACCCCACCTCCCCCTTGCTGCCCCATTACCTCGATCCATCGTGCCATGGATGGATCACGAGGTCCTCTCGAAAGAATCTCAACTCTAAGTCCCAAACCTAGAACTCGCTCAAAGAAGAAACTGCATAGGATAGAGGCAAACCCAAAATTCCTCTTACTCCCATGTTTCCACTCTGTCAACTAGCTCTTCACATTTGCCAGTAGTGAGGTACACTAGTCATATATTGTGGGTCTCATACACTGCACTACATAGAACATGAGTGGCCTCGATTCTTGGTGCAATGAGGCTAAACCTGTGATCCTGGTCAATACAAGCACAACAATCTTCAGGCTGATATTGTTTATCACCCATATAGGGAGTTGACTCCCTACCTTTGGATTCTCTGCTACACAGTGGGCATCGATGTACTCCTCTATTTTCATTCCGCTCTCTGACCCCTGTAATTCGAGGTTTACAACCTTTCCCTAGTGTGATAGACCAGTCAAAAAGTAGATATCCTCTACTTCAATCCTCAATTGTTGCCCATCAAGGTTGAATCTTTCACTCTCAGGGTCCCAGTAACCCACAAGCATCTCGAGCAACCTCACCTGGGCCCTCATCCCTTTGAGTGCCAAAAATTTATATAAGACACATCTCTTTAAGGCCATTTGGGCCCCCGGATCTCGATCCATAGAAATATCGACCTCATCATGCTCTCTTTCTCTCCATTCAAGAACCATCCTGCCAAGGACAAGTTAAAATTTGAGTTAGCATCCTTAAAATTCATTGTTTGCGTGCTTGTATGTGGTCTTCTTCACTTATAGTCGCGTATAGGGATATCTATATGTTCCCTGCAGTTTTCACATAAGCGTATAACTCATCGTATACGTGACCCGATAGGAGACAGCCCGCGTACACTAAATTTCACATTTTACACCCTCAATTACTAAAAATTTGGAACCTAATTTAAAAATTTAATCCACTGGAAATGAAGAGGAAGAGAAGAAGATTTACCTGGTCCAAACGGTTTCTAATTTTGTTTCGTGACACTCCCACAATCGTTGTTTGAATCTCGGAGGTATTTTGGTCCAATTTGCACTATTTAGGTAAAAAATCAAAATGGTATAGTAATTTTTGGTTTTGTTACTATTTATAAACAATTTTTACCCACTTTCTATAGTTTTGAGCCATTTTTTCACCTAATGGACTAATATAAGGGTGGATTGAGTTTGTTTTTGCATTTTTAACCAGGGATTCTTGCAGATTTCAACGTTATGTTGGTTGTTCGTCAATAGAGGCAGGTATTTTCATTACCCAGCATATAGGATAGGTATCCATTCCATCATGCATGTTTGTATTATCCTATAAACTGTCACTTGCTATGCCTTAGGTACGAACCCATTTTTTGCGACACAGAACCTTCTATCTGCTATAAGTCATGTCGTTAGCAAGTGGTAGAGACTTACCAAACATGGGTGCCCTAGTTAGATCCCCTACTTCACTTGGTGCCCATGCAGATATTTTTTCCATAGGACCAGGAATCCCTCATAGCTAGTACATGACTTGATGATGAGCCTCACTTATCACTCATAAACATGAGGCCTTATACCCCGAGGACTCCCAAACGAGTTTTGTTTAAGATATTTTCCAACTCGTCTTCAAAAAGCAAAAATATTTTTGAGTGAACTTGTCTCTTTCACACTCATAAATTGGATTTGAAAGGATGTCTATTTGGCACAAGTTTATCTGTTTGCCCTTGGTTCTGGAAGAAAGCAAAGATTAAAGCAGAACAGACGAAATGTGAACTGCACAGAAGACACAGTGACTGATATTGGGTCAAAGTGAGCAAAAGAGAAAAAAAGAGGGAGCCATGTCCGAGAGAACAAGTTGTTGGACAAGGAGATCAAGGAAGATAGATCGGAAAGGAAGACGGATCGTGGACAACTCAGCAAGAAGAAAAATCCACCATTGGATGCTTTAGAGCACCTCGCGGGAAGGAAGGAAAGACAAGCTAGCAAAGCCCTTAAAACATGGATCAAGTTGACCTAGGGTTTTGGTATCTAGGGTTTTTGCACCTAGGTTTTGGCCTAAGGTTGTCGGTGAGTTATTGTAATGAATAAATAAAGGTCAAGAGGACCTGGGATGTGTTGTTGTTATTTTCGACTAGGGGAATAGGAGTGATTTTTATTGAGAGAGAAGTATTGTGATGAGAGAGCATTATGTATTGTAAGATCTCTAGCTGGGTGTGAAGATCAACCCTACAGTTGGGTGCATAGGAAAGGGAGAAAGACGGAAGGGAGAAAGAGAAAAGAGAGAAAGAGAGAAGATCTGCTAGCTAAGAGAAAAGATAGAATTGTATGCTTCCACCTAATATATTATAAAGCACAGTTATGTGGATGTAGCCCTAGGGAGAGGGTGAACCATGTATATCTTGTGTTGTGAGTGATCGATGTTGTGTTCTTTGTCTTCTAATTGCTCTTGTATTGCATTATTGTGCTAGATCTGAGATATACTGTGTGAAGTAGGTTTAAGATGGTAAATGATATCTAGATGTTGTGTTGTTATTGTATTGGAACCACTTTGTATTTCCTCTGGTTGTAGACACCTATGTCTTGCAACCCCCTATAGCTACTTCAGGTGAGACTTCATCTACTTCGCAGGTGTTGCCGAAAGGGCCAATAGTTAGGGCCTGTTGGTGTGCTCTTAGAGATGAACCCTGGGTCTTCCCTTGTGCCAACAAATGGTTCTATTGTCGGTACCGTGATCTTCTTGAGGGAATGTCAAGGTGGTTTCCATCGAAGATAGAGATTCAGAAGTGGATAGAAGAACAAGAAAAGGACTTTGCAAAATCCCAGAACAAGAACCCTAAGATTAGCACTGGGCACTGGTTGGGAAGGTATATCTTTAGTGATATACATGAGATTTTCTTTGGAGAAATTCATCAGAAGCTATACGAGTGGTTATCTAGATTAGTAGATACCCAATTCAAGATCATGTTGAGACCACCTGTGGTTTGGACTTCGGCACTGATCAAGAAATTCAAGAGAGTTGATAACATCATGTCAAGAGCAGTATATCACTGGTTTGATAGTACCATTGGAGGGTATATCACAAGTTTGTTGTTGACAAAGTAGAGTCATATAGCCAAGTAGAGAGATATTTCTTTAAGGGACCCAGAGGAAATTTTTTACATTTTCTGAAGTTGAAGATCACGATGTTATTGCATGAGAAGAACATCTTGAAGATACAGTAGTGGGTCAGATTGAAAAGCTAATGTTCAAGAAATTAGACAGTGACAACGACACAGAGACTGGACATACGCGCAGTGGAAGGATATTTAGAGAAGTTCATTTGGTGAACTTGTTTAAGTGAGATCACAAACCTCTTCTGCAGGAAGAAGTGTTTTACAGTGGAGAAGAGAAAGATCTACTAAGCAAAGAACATTTAGGATCCGTTGGACCAAGAGAAGAAAAGACTGAAGAACCTCACTGAGAAGAGCTAGAAACTTCAGGAACTAGGCCGATTGTTGAAGTAAGTACTATTACTCCTCCTGTTGTTTCAGAAGCATTAAGTACCCAGAGTAACCTAAGTTATCAGGGCACTCAGAGCACTAGTACAAGTGGTTCAACGCACTCTCAGTCAGGAAACCTAGGAATATCTATGGAAAACGAGATGAGGTTACCCACCTTTAGGGGAGATGGATCTGAAGATCCTGCACAGCATTGGTTCCTATGTGAAGTTGTATGTAGTATTAAGAACATCACCAACGAAGTTGTTAAACGAGCTCAGTTTAGTACTACCCTAAGAGACCGCACACTAAGTTGGTACATGAAGTTTGTCCAAGGGGTTGTCCAACTGAAACCTCTGAACCAAATCAAGACTGTGTTG
>JASDQU010505724.1:23247-35223 GCA_032191745.1 Picea mariana | reverse complement strand
ATTCATAGCTCTAGTTTGATCCTCAAATTGATTTTTGGTCTTAGAACCATTTTAGCTCATGACTTTTGTTTTTGGTCTCCTTCATGACTTGTCCCTAGGTCGATCCCTCCCATGACTAGACTGATGTGACACACCTTTCTCCTCACTCATGACCTCGTAGGCATGCATCATTTTCCTTGCTTGCATGGCCAATCATTTTTTGAATTGGACCGTTGCCCAATCATCAAGAAATTCTGTAGCACCTTTCTCATTCATCATACTTCCACCACGAGTCATGATTTCCATGACTGATGTCATGTTCCTTGTTTTTAGTGCCAGAAGTCAGTTAAAGGATGCCTTCAAGATCTTACATTTACAATCCCTGGTAACGGTTTCTAATTTTGAAAAACTCAACAGTGATGCACTACGCAAATTCACAAGTTATGATCAGTCAACAGCAAGGCAACCAAATTTGAGGCTGAAGAAGATTCGAGGGCCGAAGTTTTCACAATTTCATCCTGAGATTTCATTGAATATTCCAATAGGTGTCTACTCCATAGGTATCCCATGTTGCCTCCTCTGCATATTAATTTTCACAAGAAATTTGCGCTCGGGTTTTGGTTTGTCGAGCTTGCACAGTTGTAAGGGACTCGTCTTTGCATGATAGCCTTGTCTTCTATCTTTTTCAGGCCTGTAAACTTCATTGCATGTATCTAGGTCTGATTATTGTTGTATGCCTTAGCCATTGAAATTGCAAACTCTTAAATAGCCTATCCTCTACGTATGCATTGCACTACCCAGAGGCACTGCTTAAACCCTCTTTGCCTCCCATGCTTCCTTTCATCTTGAGAGTTAATTGTGGTTTCCCAGTTTCAAAAGGCAATTTACAGGAGTACCCCCTCATTATTTAAACCTTCAATGCCTATACAAATCTAAGGGTGTCATTCCCACAGTCAAAACTTGGCTTACCAATACCAGTCTATTTAAAAGGGTCAGCCTTGTACATTTGAAGCCTGATTTAAAGTATTCATGGTTATTACTATCCTATAATCCTTTAAAATCTCTCATTCTAAGCCATGGAGACTCCTCAATCGAGGAAGACACACAAAGGTGGCAAGGTAGTTAGGACATAACCTGTGGACATGCATATTTTTGATACAGAACCCATGGCAAGGGAGGTCTTTCAAAGAGTAGGATGCCTATATTTCTGCCAAAACATGCAGAGAGGCCATCCAGAGGTAACAAAATAGTTTGCATCACACTTTGATGGCAGGAGAACCAAGGTTGGGGATTTGGAATTTGAGGTGACTGAAGCGTCTATCTCAGCTGCAACAGGAATCCCCATTACAGGTGAAAAATGGTTCAAATCCATGTCTTTGAGTTCATCCTATGCTAAAGATCTCTTTAAACCTAAACATCAAACCAGTGATTTATCTAAAAGTGTGCCAAGGGGTCAATTGATTGAACAGTTTGACATAATTTTGAAGATCATCCAGAGATATTTTACATGTGAAGGGAGATTTAACACATTGTACCAGTACCACATAAGACTTTTGCTACATTTTATTGGTAAAGTTTGGATGAATATTCCCTATTACTTGTTGATGAGCATAGGTAAGATGTCAGATAGGATTCAATCCAAATCTAAGGATGTGGATTCTAGCCTTTTCCACTCTGGATTGATTAGAATGCTAGTCTTTGAGGAATTCGGTAAGAAAGAGATTTCATGGGAGCATTTTGTGGTTACTTATCATTTCAAGTTGGATTTAGCATCAACTCCTCAATCACAGAATGCAATTCCTTTATCACCCACCAATGTTATTAAAGTAGGGACCAGTAGGAAGAGAAAGGGAAGAGCCCCTGTTTAGGTTTGCAACAAGCAGGTCACAGGAGCTGAGGAGGAAACTTGTCCTTCCCCACAAAGAGATTTTTCACCACCTCCTTCACCAGGGTTAGAAGAGGTTCCTTCTTCTACTAAATCTACATCCAAGAAAAGGAAGAAGCTACTCTTCCCCTCTTCTCCTCCAGCAGTCAAAATCAAGGGTAAAAGAGTTTTCACAGGGTCATCAATTCCTAAGGAAGTTTTCAAAGAGCGGTCTTTACCAGAAACCCCTATTCAAAATAAGAAGGGTAAAGGCATTGAAAATCCTCTGGAGAAGAAACAAGAATCCCATGTACATATAGGAAAGGGTAAAGGTACTAAAAGACCTTTGGAGAGGAAATATGAAACCTCTATGAAAGACTTCGAAAAGCCTGTGGAAAGAAAAGAAGAAACCCATGTGCAGAGGAAGAAAGGTAAAAGCAAAGCCACCAAGAAACATAATGAGGTAGACAAGACACTTCCCATGCAGGTGGAAGAAGAGACTGAGAAAAATCCCATTGAGACTGTGCATGTCACTACTCCTCCTGACAGTCAGACCTTCAAAAGACTTATCAGGCAACTTAGGGATGCAAGAAAGGAGGTGGCTCAATTGAAAAAAGAAGCCATGTCTAACAAGGCCAAGATGACAGAGCTTATGGATGGCTACAGTCACACCCTTGACTTGGAAAGGTTTGCAGCAAGAAGGGCCTAGCCCCTTCATAGACAGCTAAAGAATCCTTACAGGCAGAACAGAGGCTTTAAGTCTCAAAACAGGAAGCTAAAGGCAGAGTTGCGGCACTTTCAATATGAGGTAGCCCAAAGAAATTTACAGGTATTGGTTGAAGTTTCCATTGAGAATGACAAACCAGCAGTTAAGGAGAGCACAGCCACACTGAAAAATCATGTCATTGCTAAGAAGAAGAAGTCTATTGTGCCAAATGAAGAGCCTCTTTCTACCAGAAAGAGTGCGAGGTTAAGCGTCAAGGTGACAAAATAGCTGGTGAAAGGTAAGCCCCATTTTTTAGGATGGTTCTTTTTTGGGAGGGTTAACTAATATTCAAATATTACCTATGCCATCTATACAGGCTTCTAAGCTTTTAACTATCAGAGTTTTGGGTTTTTTCTAAGTGCTAACTCCCTCAGTGGTAAAATGCACTACCTACCTTATTGCCAAGACACCTAAGTACAATGGGTTTGACATTATGAAAGAGTACCAATTGCTTTGCACACGTTCAAGATTGAAAGCGCTGCATTTTTGACAATGTTACCTAAACCTGCACACATCCGCAGCATAAGTGGCACTACCCACAGGCGCTACCTAATATCTGGCAGAGAATAAGCTTGTACACAGACGCAGCACAGTGGCGCTACGTAAAGTCTCTACCTAATATTTCATAGAGAAGACAGTCTACATATAGGCGTAGCACAATGGCGCTATGTAAAGGTGCTACCTAATATTTCACAGAGAACAATGGTTTGCACACATACGCAGCACATTGGCGCTACCTAAATGCGCTACCTTTTTTACTTGTCCAGTTGTGAAATACGCTACTTAGGATGCTACCTAAAGAAGCTACCAACAAACACTAGGGATCCACAAAGGTTAGGCCAACAACTTTTGGATGGATGATGATGGAGAAAATTGCAGAAGCAGTAGCTGGAATTATGAGGAAAACTACATGCTCCTAAAAGACACGTGGCAAAATAGGAGTTGTGCAGCAAAAGAGAATCAAATCAGTTTGAAGCTTCGTTGGATTAGTCACCAACATTTTCCTATTTTATAGCATAGGTTGCTAAGTAAGTTATTATATCAAATAAATGTTTAGAGAATTTCAAGGGAAGGAGGCCAAATCGTACCTCCAGTTGTTGCCTCCCTTTTGTTATAAATAGATAGATCAATTGCTTTAACAGGTTCGTATGGTTGAGCAAAGCTCCCTTAGATTGTAATATTTTGATGAAGTGACTGTGATCTAGCTATGTACTGGACTTAAGACTTTTTGACTAATAGAAATAGGCTTCTCTTTCAACATATTTTCTTTCTGATGCTANCTCATTAACAAAATATGTGAGCACTGAGAAGTTCTCTTGGTGTAGAGGATCCATGGGCATTGCTGCCCTGGATTTTTGACTATGTAACCCTGTAACCCTCTGTGTGCAAAGAAAACAACAAGTGGGAGACTGTTGGGTATGTGTTATATTATTTGCATTCGCGGGGTTCCGGGGGCAACGCCTCCGGAATTTTTTTTCTACCTCGGGAAATGTGACACCTACCTCGGGAAACATGTCATGTATTTAGGTGGTTTTTTCGACACGTGGTTTTTGCCGATGGTTTTCTATTTTTGGTTAAGGAATTAGGGTTTTCGGCTAATCCAGGTCATTGGGTTAGGGTTTTGGATGCCGCTGGCTCCTATACGTATATTGTATTGTAAACAATGTAACACAATGCATGAATATAATATATGCTGGTTTTCCCGGTTTGGGTTTCCAGGGAAAAAAAAATCTTTGTGTAATGTTTGCATTTGCCATTGTATCTTTTCTATTCTTTTCTAAATATCTATTTACAGTAGACATTGTACAAGGTTAGAATTTACAGAAACAACAACTGGCATCATGAGGAAAACCACATGCTTTTGAAAGACACATGGAAAACAAGGAGCTGCGCAGCAAGAAGGAATCAAGTCATCTTGAAGATTGGTTGGATTAGTCGCCAACATTTTCCTATTTTATAACATAGGTTGTTAACTAAGTTGTTAGATCAAATAAATGTTTAGAGATTCTCAAGGTAAGGAGACCAACTCGTACCTCCAGCCATTCCTCCCTTTTGTTATAAATAGATAGATCAAATGATTTAGTAGGTTCGGATGGTTGAGAAAGGCTCCCCTAGACTGTAATATTTTGATGAAGTGACTGTGATCTAGCTATGTACTGGACTTAAGAAATTTTGGCTAATAGAAATCAACTTCTCTTTCAACTTATTTTCTTCTGATGCTAAATGTTCATGCTTTGAAAGATTCACATGAATGATTGTGGTGATTTTATGGTGGATGTTTGATCATTATATTATCATGATGTTTATTTAGCTTCCTTAGTTTCTGAGTTCAAGAATATCTTGTGTTAAGAAACTTTCTTCCTTAGGCTTTTGTAGACCTGATGTTTACAGTAGGCCCTACACTCCTCTCATTCAAGTCTTCCCTCTATTCATATTTACTCCCAAATTACTGACTGAAGTTAGCCAAGACCTTTATTGCTGGTGCATGCTAGCCCTGTTTTTTGAGTTGGAACATTATCATTTTGAGTCTTTTTCCATTTGACCCTTTAAAACACTCTTACATTTACATATAACCTGATGGGTACTAGGATTTACTTTAATGCAATCTGAAGGTGATTTCTAGTGCTAACATTCTTAGCGTCATTACCGGGGAATGATTTGAAGACTTTTCCATGGGATTAAATGACACAACATACTAGTCCTAAAGGTTCATTAGAACTTAGTATCTTGAAGATTGCAACTTGCACCTGGAGACTCCATTGTTTTAGCTATGGAACCTAAAGGAAGACATACGAGATAAAATCCACAGCTACCTTTGGTTCCATCTGAGGCTGACCCAGAGAAAATAATCAAGAAGGGAAAAGCTTCTCTAAAAAGTTTTTTTGCTGCTGCTACAAGTGCTTCTGGTCAGTTGCCTAATTCCACCCTTGATAGTCCAGCTGTTTTATCAAGTAATATTTCTTTACCTTCTATTGAAGTATCTAAGAAACTTTATTTTGAAGAGTTTCATGTTGAATACTCTTCCTTTGAAGCTAAATTGAAAGAATAAAACATTGACATTTTCTCTTCCCTTGACATTGAAAAGTGTTTCAGTCTTGATAGTTTTGAAGATTTCCCCACTTTAGGTTTGGCCACTCCTCTTTCTGTTAAAAATTTTGCTGCCAAAGAAGTGGAAACTTCATCACCTTTACAGACCTTGCCAGCTTCTTCCAATAATCAGACTTCTACTGTGAAAAATGAAACCCCCCTTGCATATTTTTCTGCTTCTCCAAATCTGCACACATCCAATTCTCCTTCTCCTTCTTGTTCACCAAGAGTTCGAAATCAAATGGCAGTTGTTAACCCCCCTGCAAATAATATGGATGACATAGTGGCTGCAAGATAGGCTCCTCTAGTCTTACCTTAGCTAGTGAATGCCCTCCCTCCTGAATATTATTTGAAATACATGCCTAAGTTCACGGGAGAAGAGGATATAACAGTTGAGGAACATCTTGCTACTTTCTACAGCTATGCAGATAACAAAAATATTGAAAATGAGGATGTGTGGATGAGGGTTTTCATCCAAAGCCTTTTTGGTGAGGCTAGGAAGTGGTTTAGGGGTTTGGCCCCTGGATCCATTACTGATATTGAAACATTGAATGAAGATTTCTTGAGGCATTGGGGTGACAAAAAGGAATTTTTGTACTACATCACCGAATTCGGATCCCTAAAAAGGAAAGAAGGAGAGCTTGTCTCTGACTTTTATAAAAGATTTAAAAAAATGTACAACAAGACCCTTGATGAGATAAAACCCACTGAAACCTCTGCAAAAATCACTTATGCCAGTGCATTTGACCCCAAATTTTGTCTCCTATTGAGAGAAGTAAGATCACCTTCCTGAGTTCATATGCAAGATGCTGCCTTGGAGGTAGAATCCAATATAGTGCCATCAGATAAGATCAGGGGGAAATATGATAGGGATAGGAGAAAAAACAGAGACAAAGCTTCAATTTTTGATTCCTCTATTGTCCATTCTCAAATAGATGAGCTGACCAAATTAGTAAAATCTCTTTCCACTGAGATTGAGAAGTTAAAATCAGAAGGGAAACAGACATATAGAAATGCTCAAAACATGAATAACAAAGGTAACTTCAGTAGACCAAATAATGCTCCCCAAATCTTTCCCAGAAACAAAGAGAGATGATCAGAGGGTACAAGCTCCTTTGCAAAATAATTTGGTGTCTAATGAAGAAGAATAGGAGGTATAAGTTGATCCTGAGATTCACTGCTTAGGTGACACATCCCCATCCCCACACTTGACTCAATCCTCTTATGAGCAATCTTTAATGGATATTCAAATAAATGAATTAAGTAAGGGAGAGAAATCAAAATAAAATGCTAGTAGATATAATCTGAGATCTAAGAAGAATGAAGAAAAAACAGATCCCCCTAATCAGCCTGCTCAAAGAGAATATTCTGCCAAGGCTGTGATAGTGAGCAATAAGAAAAAAGACTCTCAAAGCCCACAGGTTCTGATCAGAAATCCTTTTCTTGAAACCAAAGAGATCTTGAAACCTTCTTCTTCTTTTAGTTTTGAGAATGAGATCCAGAAAATAAAGATCCTTGTAGCTTTTTTGGAATTGATAAAAATAAAGAATTTAAAAAATATCTATCCAAAATGATACAGCCTGAATCATCTCCAAATGCCACTGATTCAATAAATCTGCAAGATGAAAAACCATTAGTGATAAGGTCCTTTGATAGAATACAGAGACGATTCATCCCCACCTTTCTATACCTCACTAAATACACATGATAAGGTGCTGCATAATTGTCTCATGGATTCAGGGGCATCCCACAATCTTATGCCAAAATATGTTATGGATGAACTTGGGTTAGAAATCACAAAGACTTACCATGACTTATATTCTTTTGACTCCAGAAAAGTGAAGTGTCTTGGAGTTATTAAGGATATGGTGGTGACTTTATTTCAGTTGCCCATGAAAAGTATACTTATGGATATCATAGTTGCTGATGTTCCCCCCAAGTTTGGCATGCTCTTGTCAAGATCCTGGATAAAAAGACTTGGGGGAACCTTGCAGATGGATCTCTCTTATGCTACTATTCCCGTTTTTTGGGGAGAGCATAGAAGACTTTACATGGAAGCTCAATTGGCTTACATCATTAGTGATGAAGCAAACCCCACAAATCACCATGTTTTTTCTTCTGATACAGATCTGGGATCTATCATTTTAGCTCACTGATGCTCCTGAAACCCCTCTAGAAATCAGAAAACAATCTGTTACCTTTTATGAGGAGCCTCTTCTAACCACTTCTATCTGGAAGATGTTCTTTGATGGAGCCTCTTCTAAGGAAGGTGCTGGTGCTGGGGTTGTAGGGGGCGTAGATACATCATTTGATATAATTCCTTTAAATTACACAAATAATTCAATCACCAGCATATAAGCAAGTTTTCAGCAGAGATTAACATTTAACTATAGCATAAAAAAAAACTTAGCAATTTCATAAACAAATTACCTGCTTCTGATGCTAATTTCTCCGTTGACCTGGTTGTCTAGCCCATTTCTTTGTTGTTGCCTGATGCACTGACCAACTCTTCCCAAACCGTGTTTCCTCCCTGCCAGCTAGGAGCAGCCTGTCCGACTTCCTAGCTCCAAGATACTGTAAGGCTATCCTGGCCGTCGTGCCCAAAACCCCTAGCAAACCGGTGCCCCCTGCTTCTGGTTCACCCAAAAACCCCTCAAACAAACTCCTCACACCAGAAAATAATCCTCTCAGACATACAGTCTTTTCCCCTCCAATAATTCTTCCCCCTCCCAAAAATCCTCTTAGTTAATGTCTTATCCTATTATTTAATGTTTCTTATCCTTATATTTAATGCTTCTTATCCCCTCCGTATACGTAATCGTTTAATTAAACAATTAAATTTATTAACCCTCTTAAATTTAATACCCATGTCATTGGATGTAATAGGTAATTAATTAATTAATTAATTAATCAAAATTATAACAATTAATTAATTAATAAATATTTAATTAATATTATTATGCCAATCTTTGTTTAGTTAAAACCATGTTAGAAAAATTAATTACCTAATTAATTTTTTACTTAATAATCCCTAAGCATATATTCAACTAGGGTTGTTACATACACCCACCCTTCAGGAAACTTCATCCCAAAGTTAAGGTATCTTATGGTACAAAGGAAAAGAAACATGGTTCACACATTCATAACAATTAATCGACATTATCAGTAAGTAAGTCAAGAAAACTCATACATACTAGTGTATATGTACAAGAAATGCATGTGTAGCTAGTACATACAAGTCCCATGCATGTACTAATAATCAAAAACTATCATCCTTTAGTAATTTATGTATGCATCCAATCCAATCAACAAGACTAGTCTTTTACAAAAGACAACAAACCAATCAATTGTTTGAGAAATCCCTTAATTACAATTATCCGGTTCAACAATTTTATTTAGACAACTATGGTTTATTTACGTAATTATGAATATTCATATATACACATTTTTTTTTAGATGGGAAAAAATTAAATTTCACCATCAGACAAATCTCCATGCTTTCCCAACTATTTCTACTCATCCTTCCTTCCTAACTTACTTCCATCTCCATTCCTATCCTTCCTCTGCTAGACTATCTTGGAGTGTCAACTATATTGACCTAACTCCAAATAGAACCCGTAAGTGGAAGTGTCACTATCTCGACCAAGCTTCCCTAGCAGGCAACTGATAGTCATCATCACACGTCTTGGGGAGCGTGAGCTAACACCATCCTCCCATGACTTCAGGTTTCGGAGGATACACAGTGGGAAATGCCTTCACCCCTCCTAATCATAACTAGGGTCCACACCCTACAATGGAATATACAGTGGCACTGTGTTGCTGGGGGTTTTGTCACCATTTATTCGGTTTTGGGCAGTGTCATCACCTGAAATCATGCACTGGTCCACATATCATAGAAATGCATTCAAACCAATATCATTTCACATACAATATTCATACCATAATGTTTCTTGGCTAGTGGTCATGATATCCACTTTCATCATCTTTATCCCTTGGCTATTTCATAGCCCATAACCTGCAGATTAGTCTGTAACACAAACTCATACATTTCTATGCATTATCATCATGTAATTGCATACTATCATCATTTCTATTTGGTATCCCTGTACCGACAATTTAACATCAAAGTTTTCCAGTTAGAAATACATCTCATAATATTCCATAATTCAATTTCGACACCCATTCATAAGATTATCATTTACCAAAATAGATTGCATCATATCCAACATCATTCTAATAGCATTTAAACATTCATTAAATTCACATTCTCACAATATGTTGCATCATATACATCATCATCAATAACATTTAAACATTCGTAAAATTTACATTCACATAGTAGATCGCATCACATACATCATCATCAATAACATTTAATCATTCATAAAATTTCATACCTTTTAAAGTTTAAGTGTATCACTTAATAGTTTCACTGTGGCTAGAAAAATAAAGTATATAGGCCTCAGGTAATCCTGGTTGTCTAAGTCAAAAGGTGGTGTTACATACACCCAACCTTCGAGAAACATATTCTTGAGGTGGTCAAAAAAGTGAGGGATAGTCTCGTCGTAGTGTCTCGGCATCTTCCCAAGTAGCAGATCCCAGACTATACTTGTCCCACTGGACCTTAACTTGGTCTACCAGATGATTCCTGAACTATCGGACTCTACGGTCCAATATGTGTAATGGTTCTACCATGAGAGTTCCCACATCCGATACCTGCAATTCCTTCCAATTTAGTTTATGTGATTCATCACCAACATAATGACGTAAAACAGATACATGAAAAACATTGTGAGTTTTATGCAAGTGGGGTGGCAGTACGAGATGATAGGCAACGGGTCCAATTTTCTCTTGGATTCTGAACGGTCCTATAAATAGAGGTGACAACTTTTTCCCCTTCCCGAACCATATGGTACTCTTATTAGGCCTGATACGAATGAAAATTTGGTCTCCCACTTCATAACTTCGGTCGGTCCTGTGTGCATTCGCATAACTTTTTTGCCTATCCTGTGCTTCCTTTAGTCTCTGCCTAATCTGAATCACCTATTCCTCCATCTCTTGAATCAATTCTGGCCCAAATGTTACTCGGTCTTCTAGTCTATCCAAAATCAATGGCATTCTGCATGGCCTTCCATACAAAGCTTCGTAGGGTGGCATTCCGATGGAGCTATGAAAACTGTTATTGTAGGCAAACTATACCAAAGGTAGGTACTTCTCCCACTGGGTTTGATTATCCATTACATACATCCTAAGCATGTCTTCCATGACTTGATTTACTCTCTCAGTTTTCCCATTTGTTTCAGGATGATAAGTTGTGCTTAAGTTCAACTGAGTCCCCAACACTGACTACAAACTTGTCCAAAACCTAGAAGTGAATCTGGAGTCCCTATCTGAAATGATCTTGTTAGGTATCCCGTGTCAACGGATAACCTCACTTACAAACACACGTGCCACATCAGTGACATCGTAAGTGTCTCTAACCAGAATAAAATGAGCACTCTTGGTTAACTTATCCACTACCACAAGAATGGAATTGTGTCTATGAGATGCGAGCGGCAACCCCACAACAAAATCCATAGAGATGACTTCCCACTTGGACATAGGAACATCATGTGGTTGTAGGAGGCCTGCTGGGTGATGGTGGTCGACTTTCACTTGTTGACACTCTAGGCACTTGGCGACGAAATAGACTTCATTGCGCTTCATACCTACCCAGAAAAAGAGCTTCCTCATGTCTGCGTACATCTTCTTCACACCCGGATGCACACAATAAAGTGCTCTATGGGCTTCCTTCAGTATGATGATTCAAATATCCCCATTCTCAGGGATGTACATCCTTCCTCGATATCTTAACAGTCCATCTGTTTCCATACTATATCCTTCATACTTTGGATCTAACTGCCTCCCTCTTTGGAGGTTTGAAGTAACATTTAAATACCAATTGTCTCCTTGGAGTTGTATCAACACATGTTCCCTTAGTTTGACCCTTAAGGGTACCAAGGAGAAGATACGTGGTCTCCTACTCAAGGAATTTGCGACCACATTTTCCTTTCCCTTGATGTACGAAATACCAAAATCGTTCTCACTCATAAACTCACTCCATCGCCTTTGCCTGAAATTCAGATCTCTTTGAGTGAAGAGATGTTTTAAACTTTGATGGTCCGTTTTGAGCTCAAAGTTTCACCCCACAAGATAGTGCCTCCAAATTTTCATAGCTAGCATTACAGCTGCCAACTCTAAATCATGAGTCGCATATAGCTCTTCATGTTTCTTCAAATTC
>JASDQU010505724.1:5772-21441 GCA_032191745.1 Picea mariana | reverse complement strand
ACACATCTATGACATGTATGTGCCATTAATTTTTTTTTTGACAACTATTGACTTCTGTTTGGGTATACAGGAAGAAGAATTTAAACTCTAGTATTCAGTACCAAAGAGTCCTATAAACTTGTTCTTGTACACAATTTCATTCATACTCATGGAACCATTTAACAAACTAGTGCTGCTAGGATCATAGCAGTGCATCCAGAAGCTCTACTGGCAATTATAAGACCTCTGCTTCCTTTACATTTTCAATATGTATGTCATTTATATATATATTTTTGTGTTAAAAATTTTTGTGCTTGGCTTGCAGGTTAAGTGGACCTTAGGTAGAGCTGGAGCTTGGCCCTTAAGGCTCCAAATTGTGAACCAAGCTCTGATACCATGTGCAGGGGCCATAGATACATAATTTGATATAATTCCCTTAAATTACACAAATAATTCAATCACCAGCATATAAGCAAATTTTCAGCAGAGATTAACATTTAACTACAGCATAAAAAAAAACTTAGCAATTTCATAAACAAATTACCTGCTTCTGATGCTAATTTCTCCGTTGACCTAGTTGTCTAGCCCGCTTCTTTGTTGCTTCCTGATGCACTGACCAACTCTACCCAAACCATGTTTCCTCCCTGCCAGCTAGGAGCAGCCTGTTCGGCTTCCTAGCTCCAGGATACCGTAAGGCTATCCTGGCCCCCGTGCCCAAAACCCCTAGCAAACCAGTGCCCTCCGCTTCTGGTTCACCCAAAAACCCCTCAAACAAACTCCCCACACTAGAAAATAATCCTCTTAGACATACAGTCTTTTCCCCTCCAATAATTCTTCCCCCTCCCAAAAATCCTCTTAGTTAATGTCTTATCATATTATTTAATGTTTCTTATCCTTATATTTAATGCTTCTTATCCCCTCTGTATACGTAATCATTTAATTAAACAATTAAATTTATTAACCCTCTTAAATTTAATACCCATGTCATTGGATGTAATAGGTAATTAATTAATCAAAATTATAACAATTAATTAATTAATAAATATTTAATTAATATTATTATGCCAATCTTTGTTTATTTAAAACCATGTTAGAAAAATTAATTACCTAATTAATTTTTTACTTAATAATCCCTAAGCATATATTCAACTAGGGTTGTTACAGGGGTGGTCTTTGTCTCACCAACTGAAGAAACTATATCTTTGTCATATAAACTAGAATTTGAGACTACTAATAATGTGGCAGAGTATGAAGCTCTTGTCTTGGGGTTGAGGGTTGCTAAAGACATGGGGATAGAAGAGCTATCAATATTTGGAGATGCTGAATTAATAGTCCATCAGATTAAAAATCTTTATCAAACAAAGCACCCTAATATTAGATCTTACATAAATGAAGTGTGGGATTTGGTGGACAGGTTTTTCTCTGCTTTTAACATATCATTTATTCCTAGAGAAGAGAATACCATGGTTTATTCTTTGGCTATATCAACAAGCAACTTCAGAATTCCTATACCACCTAAAATCAAGTATGATGTAGAAGTCAAGTACATGCCTTCTATACCGGACAATGTGAAATATTGGAAGGTGCTCGAAGATGATTTAGAACATCAAAAATTCCTTGAGACTGTTGATGAGTTTTCTTCATTACACATTGATCAAGATCATGATTCATAAATTACTCCTCATGCTGATGGTTTCCTCAATAAAATTTCTAATCATCATATTGTGAAGTTACCTAGCAATCATATTCCAAAAGGACTAGCTCCTTTGGAAAGATTATTTGACGGGAATGATGTGGCAGTGAAAGGAAAGGTATCCACTGATGATGCTGATATAACTAAGTGCAATTTGGGTACTGAAGAGAATCCAAAATATGTCAAATTGTCAAGCATTCTATCAGAAGAGCAGAGGGTAGAATATACTAAGTTGTTGAAGGAATTTGTTGATGTATTCGCTTGGACTTATGAAGATCTCATAACTTATGACACAAGCATTATAGAGCATAGGATCCTATTAAAAGAAGACACCAAACCCTTCAGGAAAAAGTTGAGGAAAATCAATCCTATGTTGCTGCCTGTCATGGAGAAAGAGGTAAAAAAAAATTTAGATGCAAAAATTATCATTCCTCTGAGGTATTCTGAATGGGTGGCCAATTTGATCCCAGTAAGAAAAAAGAATGGAGAAATCAAACTTTATGTTGATTTCTGAAATCTGAACAGAACCTCAAAAAAGGATAATTACCCTTTGCCCAAGATGGAGCACATACTACAGAAGGTGACAGAAGCATCCATGATGTCCATGGTTGATGGTTTTTCCGTGTACAATCAGGTCTCTATTTTTCTAGAAGATAGAGAGAAGACGACTTTTACCACTCCTTGGGGTACATTTATGTACGCCAAGATGCCCTTTGGTTTGATGAATCCAGGGGAAACTTTTCAGCAAGCTATGGACATAGCATTTATCGGAGAGAAGGATAAGTTTGTTTTTATCTATTTATATGACATAACAATGTACTCTTTGTCTAATAAAGAACACTGCGATCACTTAAGAAAGGTTTTCTTGAAATGTAGAAAATTTGGCCTCTCTTTGAATCCAAAAAAAATCATTGTTTTCCATGAAAGAAGGAAAATTATTGGGGCATATCGTGTCAGCTGAAGGGTTAAGGATCGATTCCAGCAGGGTTGAAGATATACAAACATTGTCACTTCCTAGATCCAAAAAAGAGGTTCAATCTTTTCTGGGAAAAAATATTTTTTTGAGAAGATTTGTGTCAAATTTTGCTGAGTTGGTTAAGTATATCACAACCATGTTGAGGAAGGATAGTGAAATCAAATGGACTGCTGAGTCCTATGATTCTTTTGATCAAATAAAGAAACTGTTGACTCAAGCCCCGATTCTTGTCAGCCTGGACCACTCCAAGGACTTTCTTATTTTTTCTTTTGCCTCTTTTGATACAGTAGCAGTAGTCCTATTGCAGAAGAACGATGAAGGCTTAGAGAAACCCATTTCCTTTTTTAGCAGGGCATTGAGAGATACTACATTAAAATATGACATCATGGATAAGCAAGCCTATGCATTAGTTAAATCTCTTAAGTCCTTCATAGTTTATGTCTTGCATTCAAGAGTTATTGCTTATGTCCCATCAACTGTTGTTAAATAAATTTTTATTCATCCTGATATAGACAGAAAAAGGAGCAAGCGGATTGCTAAATTACTTGAATTTGATTTGGAAATTAAGCCTATCAAACTAGTTAAATGCCAAGGTTTAGCCAAGATCTTGGCTGAATCAAATTTCTCAGCATTGGGGGTGAATCTCATCCACTCATGTTCAGAAAATCAACAGGCTGAAACAACTGATAGAGGTTCTCAAATTATCTCTGCATTGGAAAATTGTCACTGGTACAAGGACATTGTATTTTTTATTCAAAATTTACAGCCTCTAAGTGGTATGGAAAAGTGTAAGGTGAGAGACTTAAAACTCAAATCAATAAAGTGTTTCCTGGTTGATCAAATTTTGTATTGGAAGGATCCATTAGGAGTGCTTTTAAGATGCCTAGATCCTCAAGAAGCCAAAAAGATTATGTCTGATTTTCATGACAGTTTATGTGGGGAACATCATTATTGGAGAACCACGACATACAAGATCCTCAGGGTTGGGTATTTTTGGCCTAGTTTGTTCACTGATGTTTGTGCTAAGATTAGAGCCTGCGCTAAGTGTCATAAGTTCTTTGGAAAGAATCCGCTTAAGTATTTTCCATTAAAGCATGTGGCAGTTTCAGGACCTTTCCAGAAGTGGGGCTTAGATTTTATTGGGGAAATTCATCCTGCTTCCAGTGGTCAACATAGATGGATCTTGAATGCTATAGATTACTTTACTAAATGGATTGAATCTATCCCTACAAGGAATGATTCCCACAAAGTGATCATTGGTATCCTTGAAGACATCATGGCAAGGTTTGGGTGTCCTGAAAGAATTTCCACTGATAATGCTGCATCTTTCAAGGTTGAATCATTGATTTAGTTCCGTGAATAGTTTGGGATCACTTTGATTCATTCTACCCCTTACTACCCTTAGGGAAATAGGCTTGCAAAATCCTCAAACAAAAGAATTATAAAGATTATTAAAAATCTGTTAGAGGATAACAAAAAGGCATGGGACTCAAAACTCAAATTTTCTGTATGGGATGACAGAGTGATGGTAAAAAGGTCCTTGGGACTTTCCCCTTCCAGCTAGTGTATGGATTTGAAGCAATTTTTCCTTCTCATCTTGCCTTACCTGTGGAAAAATTCTTCCAATATTACCAAGTGGAGCCTGATCATATGATCATAAGGATTCAACAGCTGGTTGAAGTGCAGAAGACTCGAGAGAATCTTTTAGACAAAGCATATGACCATCCACTGAAGATCAAGAAGGATTTCGACAAGAAAGTGAACAAGGAGGATTTTCAATTGGGCGATCTGGTGCTCAAGTGGGATGCACCTAAGAAAGATAAAGGCAAGCATGGTAAATTTGAAGCTTTATGGATCTGTCCTTTCAAAATTTCTGAGGTATTCTCTAATAACACTTTCAAGTTGCAGAATATGGAGAATGAAGAGGTTTTTGGTAGCCTTGTCAATGGGCATTTCCTGAAAAAGTACTTTGCTTGAGCTTTGAATGGCTTTTCATGTCATTGTAAATATCATTTTCTTTTTATTTTTGTTTCAATAATTGACCCCATAGCCCTAGTATAAGGCACTAAATCTACTCATTCTTGGCAGCCCACAGGGGCATGCCATCCCCTGTGGAGCCAATGTTATCACACTAAATTACCTGGGGTCTTTTAGTTTGTTTTAATCCTTTTTTAAGCCTTAGATTTTAATTTTTTAAGTTTCATCCCTTTAAAATTATGTTTTTTAGGTCCCCTTAGATAAATAAACTTTTGAGTCATAGCTCATGTTTGATCCTCAAATTGATTTTTTGGACTTAGAACCTTTAGTTCATGATTTAAATTTTTGGTCCCCTTTATGATTTGTCATTAGGATCGATCCCTCCCATGACTAGAATGATGTGACACACCTTTCTCCTCACTCATGACCTCATAGGCATGCCTCCCTATCCTTTCTTACCCGTCCAATCATTTTTTGAAATGGAGCGTTGCCCACTCATCAGGCAGTTCCGTAGTGCCTTTCTCGTTCATCATACTTCCACCAGGAGTCATGATTTCCATGACCGATGTCATGTTACTTGTTTTCATTGCCTGGAGTTGGTTAAAGATACCTCCAATATCTTGTATTTACGAGCCCTAATAATGGTTTATGATTTGAAAATTCAAGAATGTTGTGCTGCTCAAACTCATAGTTTTGACCAGGCGACAATAGTGCGACTAAATTTGATGCTGACGAATATTCGAGGGCCAAAATGTTCGTAACTTCACCCTGATATTTCGTTGAAGATTCCAATAGGTGTTTACTTCACAGGTGTCCCGTGTTTCCTCCTCTACACATTAATTTTCACAAAGAATTAGCACTAAGGTTTTGGTTTATCGAGCTTTCACAGTTGTAAGGGACTCATCTTCGCATGATAGCCATGCCTCCTCTCTTTTCAAAATGGTGAACTCCATTGCCTGTATATAGGTCTGATTACTTCTTTTTTCCATAGCCATTGAGGTTGCAAGCACCTAAATATCCTATCCTCTGCATACACATCACGCTACCCAGAGGCATTTCTTAACCCCTCTGTGTCTCCCCTGCTTCCTTTCATTTTGGAGTTAAGAATTTTTACTCAGTTACAAAGGGCCAATTATGGATTAACCCCTCACTGTCTACACTCACAAATACCTATACAAATCTAAGGGTGTAATTCCCACAGTCAAGCTTGGCTTACTAGCACCAGTCTATTTTAAAAGATCAGCCTTATACATTTGAAGCCCGATTTTAAGTCTTCATGTTTATTACTATCCCATAATACTTTAAAATATCTCATTCTAAGTCATGGAGACTCCTCAATCGAAGAAGACACACAAAGGGGGCAAGGTGGCTAGGACAGAACCTATGGACATGCATCTTTTTGATACAGAGCCTATGGCAAGAGAGGTTTTTCAAAGAGTGGGATGCCTCTCTTTCTACTAGAATATGCAACGAGGCCATCTAAAGGTAACAAGACAGTTTGCATTACATTTTGATGGAAGGAGAACCAAGGTTGGGGATTTGGATTTTGAGGTGACTGAAGCCTCTATCTCAGCTACAACAAGAATCCCTATTACAGGTGAAAAGTGGTTCAAAGCCATGGCTTTGAGTTTAGCCTATGCCAAAGATCTCTTTAAACCTGAACATCAAGCCAATGATTTGTCTAAAAGTGTGCTAAGGAGTTAGTTGATTGAACATTTTGACAGGATATTGAAGATCATCTAGAGATATTTTACATGTAAAGGGATATTTAACACATTGTACCAGTACCATATAAGGCTTTTGCTTCATTTTATTGGTAAAGTTGAAATGAATATCCCCTATTATTTGTTAAGGATAATAGGTAAGATGTCAGACAAGATTCAACCCAAGTCTAAGGATGTGCATTCTATCCTTTTCCACTTTGGATTGATAAGAATTCTAGTCTCTGAGGAATTGGGTAAGAAAGACATTTCATGGGAGCATTTTGTGGTTACTTCTCACTTCAATTTGGATCTAGCATCTACTCTTCAATCACTAAATGTAATTCCTTTATCACCCACCAGTGTTGTTAAAGCGGGGACAAGTAGGAAGACAAAGGGCATAGCCCTTGTTCAAGTTTCATAGGTCAGCAAGTAGGTCACAGAGCTGAGGAGGAATCTTGTCCTTCCCCATAAAGAGATTTTTCACCACCTCTTCCACCAAGGTTAGAAGAGGTTCCTTCTTCTACCAAAATTAAATCCAAGAAAGGGAAGAAGCTACAATTCCCCTCTTCTCCTCCAACAACCAATACCAAGGGGAAAATACCTTTCACAGGATCATCAATTCCTAGGGAAGTTGTTGAAGAACAATCTCTACCAGAAATCCGTGTACAAAAGAAGAAGGGTAAAGGCATTGGAAATCCTGTGGAAAGAAAAGATGAAACCCCTATGAAAAAGAAGAAAGATAAAAGCAAATCCACCAAGAATCCCGATGAAGTAGACACGACAATTCCTATGTAGATGGAAGAGGAGACCGAGAAAAAACCTATTGAGACTGTGCATGTCACTGCTCCACCTGACAGTCGGACCTTCAAAAGACTTATCAAGAAACTTAGGGATGCAAGAAAAGAGGTGGCTCAGTTGAAAACAGAGGCCATGTCTGACAAGGTGAAAATGAAAGATCTCATGGATGGCTATATTCATACTCTTGAGCTGGCAAGGTTTGCAACAAGAAAGGTCCAACCCCTTCATAGGAAGCTCCAAAACCTCTATAGGTAGAATAGAGGTTTTCAATACCAGAACAGGAAACTCAAGGCAGAGTTGCAACATTTTCAAGATGAAGTAGCTCAGAGAAACTTGCAGGTATTGGTTGATGCTTTTATTGAGAAAGAGAAATCAACAGTGAAGGACAACATATCCCTAGTCAATAAGTATGTCATTGCTAAAAAGAAGAAGCCTATTATTGTTAACAAGAAAAATTCTGTTGTGCCAAATGAATATCCTCCTTCTACAAGAAAGAGTGTGAGGTTAGGTGTCAAGGTAACAAAATAGATGATGAAAGGTGAGCCCCATTTTTGAGGATGTTTCCTTTTTGAGAGGGTAAACTGTTATTCAAATATTACCTCTGCCACCTATACAAGCTTCTAAGCATTTAATTATCGGATTTTTGGGCTTTTACAAAGTGCTAACTCCCTTAGTGGTGAAACGCACTACCTTCAGTGCTGCCAAGTCACCTAAGTATAATGGGTTTGACATTATGCAAGGTCACTACTTTATCTACACATGTTCAAGATTGGTGGTGCTACATTTTTCAACAGTGCTACCTAAATTTGCACACAGACAAAACACAATGGCGCTACCTAAATTCTCTACTCAATATCTAGCAGAGAAAAAACTTGCATACAGACACAACATAAATGGCGCTACGTAATTTCACTACCTAATATTTCACAAATAACAAATGTTTGCACACATACACAACACAATGGCACTACATAATTTCACTACCTAATATTTCATAGAGAGAAAAAGTTTGCACACATACACAGCACAGTGGCGTTACCTAAATGTGCTACCTTTTCTACTTGTCCAATTGTGAAGTATGCTACTCATACTACTACCTAAAGAAGCTACCAACAAACACCAGGGATTCAGGAGGGATAAGCTAACAAATTTTTGGATAGCTGATCATGGAGAAGATTGTAGAAACAACAACTGACATCATGAGTACAACCACATGTTTTTTAAAGACATGTGGCAAACAAGGAGCTACGCAACAAGAAGGAATCAAGTCATATTGAAGATTGGTTGGATTAGTCACCAACATTTTCCTATTTTATAGCATAGGTTGTTAAATAAGTTGTTAGATCAAATAAATGTTTAGAGATTTTCAAGGGAAGGAGGCCAGCTCATACCTCCAACTATTGCCTCCCTTTTTTTATAAATAGATAGATCAAATTCTTTAGTAAGTTCATATGGTTGAGCAAGGCTCCCTTATACTGTAATATTTTGATGAAGTGACTGTGATCTAGATATGTACTGGACTTAAGACATTTTGGCTAATAGAAATCAGCTTCTCTTTTAGTTTATTTGCTTCTGATGTTAAATGTTCATGCTTTGAATGATTCACATGAATGATTGTGGTGATTTTATGGTGGATGTTTGATCATTATATTATCATGGTGTTTATTTAGCTTCCTTAGTTTATGAGTTCAAGAAGATCTTGTGTTAAGAAAATTTCTTCCTTAGGCTTTTGTAGACCCGATTTTTACAGTGGTCCCTACATTCCTCTCATTCAAGTCTTCCCTCTATTCATATTTACTCCCAAATTACTGATTGAAGTTATCCAAGACCTTGATTGATGGTGCATGCTAGCCCTGTTTTCTGAGTTGGAACATTATCATTTTGAGTCTTTTTCCATTTGACCCTTTAAAACACTCTTACATTCACATATAACTTGATGGGTATTGGGATTGCCTTCCATGCAATCTGAAGGTGATTCCTAGTGCTAACAGCACCAATGTTATATTATGTGCCGTATAGAATACCTTCCTCATTAAGAGGGAGTGTTGAGATTTTAAGTAATTTCAGAAGTTATTCCTAAGTGTAATTGTACTAGTTATTCCTAAATGTAATTGTGAAAGGGTTTATTGATAAGTCATGTATTTTAGGCCTTTTAGAGTATAAATAGAGGTTACATCGAGTCATTTTTATCAATCATTGATCATAAGTACAAGAGAGTAGTAGACACTTATATAGGAGGTTATTCTTGGTTCGTGTATGGGTATCTTTGGTCTTGATTTCGTGAAAGAGAATTGTATGACATTGTAGATGTTGGAGAAATCTATACTGAGGAAAGTTTTCAGGATTTTCTCTCCCTTGAGGGTTTCCCTGAGGATATATATTGTTGTTCTGTGGATATCTATCTTTCAGTTGTGATCCTTTTGCATATTAAATAATAATAAAAGAATATACAATATCATCTCTCTTGAAAACTCAACACTATGTTCTTTGGATTGCCTGAACCTTGGGAATTATTTTTACTTGGGATTCTTTTTCTTTTTTGTTGGGACACTACATACCCCCTTTCAACATAACAAAGGTGTGGATCTTCTTCATTGTCATCTCCAACACATTTTTCATTACTCTCTCATATGTTTATGTTTGAATCTTGATTCTGTTGCACCGAGGAGGAACTCCTACGTGACTGAGGACCTGAATAATATTGCATAATAGTTGTGCCTTTTCCTCTTTGTCCTGTTCTTCTTTGTATTTGGGTGTTCGAACTGATTTATATGGCCAAGTCTTCATTACACACCATTTTGTATTTTCCCTTGGGGTTATTTTTGTCGATTTATTCAAAAATTCTTGTCAACAAATTAGTGTACCTCAGAGATGTCATATGTTCATAGAAAACCCCCTTGGGTTCAAAGCCTCTCAAGGGTTGTTCCTCTTTAAGACTAAATGAACTAAGTGTCTCGAACACTTCGTTTAGATAAGAAAAATTATTTACTAATATATTTCCCACATGAATAGGTAATGTATTCAATTGTTTTTTCCTTTTCCTATCAAATAAAATACATCATTCCTTATATTGTCTGCATACTTCTGCGACAAAATATGTGTCATAAACAAATATTGGGAGGAGAAGGGATTTTTGTTCACAACTGCAGATCTTGATGTAAGGATTATTTTCTTCTTCCACACAAATACCCTTTCCTTTAATAAAATATCTAGCCTCCTATGTTATTCTTCTTGGTTATACCCTAGTCAACATGTATCTAAATTCTTTGATAAAATTGTATTGGATAAGGGAAAAAACGAAAAGGTTCCTTGTGTTTATAGAGAGAAGAGTACTAGAACTAGATTGGTTCCTTATTAGCATTCACATTTCCTGTCAAAGGAATACCCTCAAAAGAATTATAGTAAGCAATTGCTATTGAAAACTATTTAAGTAATCAACTTCCCGGAGTCATAACTATTGCATACGATCTCCGTTTGGGGCGCATGATAACTCGTTGGAAAGGTCTATCCAAGGCCTACAATGCTCGAGAAAAAATAGCATCGTAGATGCTATTTCCCAAAAAAACATAGTTTAGGACCTCAAAATGCCCCCGGAAGTTCAGGACCCGACAAAACTGCTAAAAATAGTAAATTACCAGAAATACCAGAAAACTGTTTTGAGCCAGATGGAAAGGTGGGCGGCCACCAATACCCATCTGGATCATGATCCCTATAGTCCAAAGTTTTTTATTTTGGTTCTCCTCATGGATTTTGTTTTAAAACCAATGATAATAAGTATAGCAATGAATTTTTTTGTCTTGTAATGCTAAAGAGTTAATTGTATCCCCACAAAATGACTATTTTCTACTTCTATTTACTGTACTTCTTATTTCTTCATTACACTTTGATATACATGATATTATGAGTTATGAATTACAAAGCTCGAGTTGTTAAATGACTAAGTGCATGTTCGATATTTACTAAGATGTAGTTTCCACACATACATATTACCTTCAAAGTACCAATGAACATAAATAGAAACCTTTTTGAAAGAAGAGCGACTCATTGAAAAGAGGGATATTCACTTCATATTAACTCCAGATTGTCACCTTTACCTTGTGAATCAGAAACAATAATCATGCCATAAATGACTTATTGATTATCATACAAAGTGCATGACTCATGAGAATCGAATGTGCAGGAGTGTAGGAGAGTGGAGGTGTGAGAGCACAGAGGTGCCAAGGTGCAGGAAAGATGGAGAATCGAGCAAAAAAAAATGTGAGATCTCTTCACTAAGGAGTTAAAATAAACTAAGTATTGAATAATATGCACATAGGTGTGGAGTACAGGGGAATGTATTGCACAGATTGTGGGGAAATGGGAATGTAATGTTTGGAGTGTGGGTGAAAGGTGATACTAAAAAGATTCTCTGCATGAGGTACATAATTTCACACGTGTCAATGAAATGGATAAGTATGATTTTTTTGGAAGATGATAGTTTTAAGGAAATGGGGGAAAATAGCGGGTTGGGAAAATATTTAATACAAGGTTTTGGATTGAAGGGTGAGACATGAAATGGATCAACAATTAGCTCCAACTGTGGGGCAGTAAATCCCAGTGGGTTTCTAAGAATCTAGAGAGCCTTACATTGGGTGATGGAGTAAAAATAATTTTTTTTAAGAACAAAATAAAAAAGGAAAAGGGGTTTGGAAAAGGAAAGAAAAGAAGAAAAGTTGTGTTAGGATATTTAGACACTTAGGAGTTAGTTAAAATCAACTTGGTCTAATGTTTTGTTAGGTAAAAGTGTGTTTCTTAGTGTTCTTCTTTAGTATGCATTAGTATGCATTTTTAGTCAGGTAATCCAATGGTAACAATATGTTCTTGACATAGAGTGATCTGGAAACTCGTATTGTCCTCGATATTAACGACTACATTAATCCATGGATTAACGCCCAATTGGTCCATGATATCGATTTAAATAGCATGGAGAGTCATTTTCCGATGATCGATTATGATAAACTCTCTTGTAAATCTCTTTGTAATATTTTTCTTTTGTATTTATAAATTGCTCCAAATGGTTGTGTTGGATGGGGAAGTGGATGTTTTCCCACAAGGGTTTTACCACATAAAAACATAAGTGTGTTGATCTTTGATTTGGTTGTGTGAGTGGTTACTAAAGGTGTTTTTCCTCTATTGGAATACATGTTTTTTCAAACATGGTATCAAAGCGCATTTGAAGAACCACTCCAACTGTAGATAAAGATTGTGAAGTCATGTTGTTGCATCTTTGTTTTCTTCCATTTCCATACATTTATGTGACGAGAGGAATATTACATTGTTCCTAGAGTGCTCATTTTAGTTAGCAACACATTTTGTTTCACTTGAAAAGGTTTCTATTTTCCCAAGATACAACCATTTCAATCAGATCCGAAGGTATACAGCCTAAATATGTCGTTTTAATTTTTTACAATGATAATATTTCGGTTGTGAAGGACACAATGGTTTACTAATGCACATATTCACTTTGAATCCATAATTAGATATGTATAATAACAATTGATTGCAAAATAATGATGATATTACAAAGATAGGGAATGCCTATATATATTCCCTTTATGGTTTTATGAAGAGTCATGACTTTTAGTCACAACTTTTTATTACATTAATGTTTAATTTTACTTTTATTTATTATTTTAATGTATTTATATTATATTATTTATCTATTGTGACATTTCCCTTCCCTTAAATTTTTCTTTGTCCTCAAAGCAATGATAAGGAAGGATGTAATTGAAGAAAGTGCTCTGACTCCCATGCATCATCTTCTTCCAGTAGACTTTTCCATTTAATTAGATATTCCTTGATTACTTGAGAATGTAATTTGTAATACCCCAAGGACATGCCCCAATTTCATTATGAATTGTAATTATGTTTTATCGAATGGTGAGCCAAGTTTATATAAGCTGGTGGGCTTATGTGTTTATTAGGCTAAAGAGAGCCTAAGTGTTGAAGGCCAAGAGCCTGATTTTTGTACATGTAATGATGCACATTATTAATATAAAAACATCTCTGCATGTGGACTGACCACGATGATTGAGTGATGGAAGACTAAGCTTCCACAAAGTCTGGGCAAGGGAGAGGGGCCTGAAAGGTTGGAAGTGGGGGATAAGCTTGAGGGATTAAGTCCCGGAGATAATAATTTATTATTATTTCAAAGTGGTGTGAAAGGTATGTTTTTTTTATCCTAAATCATGGGAGGGGTAATGCATGCAGCCCCAACATGGGCAAAAGGGAACGCATGCATCTCCAGGAAGACAAGTGTCGACCTGGGCACATGCGGTCAAAATCTGAAGCGTCAGTTGAGTTTTGGGGTGGTCGCTTCTCGATTCTACCATCAACTATCTGAAACCGTGAATCCCGTCTGACCTTTGCCTGCCTACCCTCATGGAGCTTTGAAACCCGAAGCCGGTGTTGTCTTCTTGAGGAGCCGATACACCCTCTGTCAAAATCATCGAGTTTGTCTTGTATTGCTGGTTGGAAAACTGAATGTCCCATAATTGTTGAGCTTTGTTATGATGTAATGTCTGTCTGTCACCAGTTTTGGGAAGCATGTGTCTGAGTTCCTAGTTGAATATTGTGTCCACGCAGTGCTTGAATGCATGTGGATTTCTAGCCAGCGTATGTTCGTGTGGAGCCTCATGATTTCTTGACTATGTTGGAAATCAAGTTGAAGGAAACAGGTTGTTTGACCTGTGTGTAACACTCTCTCTAGGTGAGGGAGATGGTTGTGGCAGAAGAGGCAGGTTTCCAAGCCTATGAGCAACTCTCTCTAGGTGAGAGAGTGTGCGGAGGAAGTGAGAACTCATGGAAGGGGGTCTTGTAGCTGCCATAGAGCTCGGAGACTTCCAGTCTGGTCTGTTGCTAAAGCCCAAGGAAAGGGAGGTTTAGCAGCTGAAGGAACGTCCAGGTGACAATGAAGGTGTATACTCCTGGGGTGGGAAAAACATGTGGGGAATGAAGTTATGTGAGTAGTGGGCACAAGTGACTCCTGGGAGAGAATTCTTCCTCTGTAACTGTGTGTCTTCCTGTTGACCTTGCCTAACCTAGGATTCCTTTCCCAGTGGATCTTAGTCCGAGCTCGAGGGTGACCTACTATTGAGAGTGATGAGAAACACGGTCTAAGGCTGGGAGGTTTGTGGAAGGTTTGCATGTAGTTGGTGGAATTACCCTAGTTTCAAAGATAAGTATCATTTTGTGCTTAATATTCTGTTTTGCATGCCTGTGGTGCTTATATGTTATCATGCACTCTGTTGCGCATATGAATTATTTCTAATGTCCTTGATGATGTATATTAGTAGTAATCCTGTGCTTACTCTTTATTTTTTAGTTAAATTTGTTAATTAGAGTTAATATGCATGCTATAGATATAGATAAGTTTGATAATGTTCTGCATAGTAGCGTTTCCCGACAAGTGGGTTGATGGCCGAGGATGTTACATTTTGGTATCAGAGCATGGTTACAATGCTGAGCCTAGATGGGCCATGTTAGTGGAAGTTGAAGCAAGAGTTTCAGAAAGAATTGTTGTCGAAGTAGACAAAATTCGAGTTCTAACCCAAGGTTTCAACGCTGAGCCTGGATGGGACAGATAAGTGGTCATTAGACCCAAGGTTTCAGGTGGAAATTGGGTGTGGAAGAACCAATTTTTGGACCTTAGAATGTTCCGGAGTGCCAAGGAGTTACTTGGCTGTGTTACGAAGCTCAAGAGAAGTAGAAATATAGTAAAACCATGACATAAGTGGTATTGGGGCCACATGGTATTGTGGGCTGTAGGATTTGTTTGGAAGAAAAGGAAAACTTTATGACCGTCAGATTTGAAGAATATGCAAGAGAGTTATCCTCGAAACTTTTCAGAATTTCAGCAATCGGGAGAAACGAGGTGTGCTGATGCATGAACTCTCGATACCCGAAAATCTGAAATCCTGAGAAATACCTACACTATAGATCGAAGGATGAAAACTTGACCGTTGGATCAAGCAGAAGGTAGATCAGAATTTCAAAATTTCGACAATCGGGAGAAATGAGATGTGCAGATGCACAAACTCCCGATTCTCTAAACTTCGAAACGAAAAGAAATCAGGGTGGGACCCGATGACGTCGTCGAAGGTGACATGGACCTTCCTAGATCTTCCACATGCCACCGCCTTAGTTGGTGAAGGTTGTACTACGTGGGCTTGGAGGTTAAAGTAGATTGAAATTTCAGATGTTGGAAGATTGGGAAGAAACAAGTGTGTGAACTCCCAAGATCCGAAGTCCTGAAGTCCCGAAAACTTTGAAGACAAAAATACCACGATGGATTTCAGCCATTGGATGATGGGTAAATGTGGACCATTGATCCACCTGACTTGGCAAGTTCGGTAATTGAGACTCCGAGAGATAGTTGTGTTTTCTTTGAAATCTTCGAAGTTTAGTTTAGATAACTTAGGGGTCTAGCGCCTGGTCACGAATCTTGGTCACGTGAGCTAGAGAACTGAGAAAAGGGATAAGACCTGAGTTTCCTACAGAGTTGA
>JASDQU010505723.1:30531-57648 GCA_032191745.1 Picea mariana | reverse complement strand
TGTGTCTATTGTGGATGTGTATTTCTCAGTGATCTTGTGGTTATTATGCTCTTATCTTTATGAAATGCAAAGAACTATAATAATAGCATAAACATTAACAATAACAGATGCCACACTTGATAGAGCAAAGAAGGACGAAGAGGACGCAACTGCCATGAGAAAAGAATTGGACCATCTTCGTCATCAGGCTGAGTACTACCAGAACTCGACACATGCAGTGGTACTCTTAAAGAGCGAGTTCCGAGAAATGTATGGGAAATTCAGAAGAGAAAGAGACCTCTTCACTGCCTGAATAGCCGATTTTCAAGAAGATACTTTAATGTGGATGGAAACCTACAAAGATATGCATCGATGGTTCGAAAAGGCACATCATGCCATAGGTCGAATCAATTACATTAGTGAAATACAGAATGGTCGTGATTCAGAGCAGCATGGTATCCGAGTGTTGTTGGACAGTAGCATCGCTCGAATACGTAAAGAAACCGAACATTGGGTGTCCATGGTCCAAGAGCCTCAGCAAAAAATGCAAGAAAGGTTGGCAGAATGCGAGAAAAGCTGGGAGAAAATCAACTTGGAAATGAAGGGCATTAATTTGCAAGAGTTTGGTCCACCGGCAGATTTCGCCGACTTACAAGATATTGTTAAACAACACGAAGAGAAAGACCTGGCATGGGAAACATATATTTCAGAGACTTCAAGCATGATCCCGAGTCTAGCGAAGAAGTTCATGGAAGCCTCGATCAAATCTCTAGCAATCTTACAACGCTTAAGTGTCAAATTGATCAAGTACAAGGAACATGCAATATAGATAAATGAAGTCATCTCTGCCCCGATGGATCAACATAGATTCCCATATGCAAACACATGTGAAGACCTCTTCTTCCACTGGTCGGAATATGATAGAAATAATCCACTGCAGTGAAAGGATCAGAGGATCTCAAGAGAACAAAGAGATAAATCTGCCACGTTTCATTTTGTTTCACTTAACACGACTTTTATTAGTGATTTTTAGCTTAGTGATTCTTTATAAATAGGAAGTTCGACCTCGTGTTGAGGGGTCGATGGTTTTGGAGAGAAAGATTTTCCTGAAATTTTGTAATAGAACTACTTTTGTGCAAGTTTATTTAATTGAGAAGTTATGTTTAGAACCAAATACACTTCTATCATCTAAGGCGTGAATGTGTTTAGACCGAGGAGGATTATCTCTGTCTTCGGATTCGATATTTGTTGCTTTGTTGAGTAAGAGTTGTTGTATTTAAGGTTATCGTATGATGTTGTAACCATTCCTTTATTCTAAATTGATCACTAGAAATCGATTGTGTTAACCTATGATTGATGATAGAGTATTGGAAATTACTTTTCTTGCACTAGCTTCTTATCACATGTATGTTTCTTTTTTAAAACTGTTATCTTAGACGATGTTGAATGTCCTCTAATTAAAATGGTATTAATGCTAGTTTGAAGTTGTTTAGACATTTTTCGTTTGCATGCGAGGGTAAAGGTTATCTTAAACCCAACCTTCCACCAAAACACATAGTTAGCTTCTCTTTGTCATCAAATCTAGAGTTTTGTCTTCCTTTTGTTTTAACGTTAGAGAAAGAACCAAAAAAGAGACTTGCCTAGCCCGAGGATAAGGCTTAACAAAAAAGACATATCTGTATGTCAATCACAATTAAAGCCTATCGATAAACCCAACCAGATCGTGAATCTGGAGAATCTTACCACTCATCAAACGCTTACGAGTCTAATTGGGCCTCTTAGGCAGGTTTGGTTCCCGTTGTTGAGTTAAAGGGATCTCGAACCCCTCAACAGAATTGGCTCTAGAAGGAGGGCCGACGAATGAATGACTAATGATATTTCTGATAATATATCCCGCATAGCTTATAGATTCAAAACAACCCACATGCATGGCTAGTCATTCTCAAGACAACCCACATACAAAAAGTACTCCCAAGACGAGTAACTCACCTCAGGACGAGGAAGAAGAACACTTATTCCTTGAAATACCTTACGCTCTTCCCCACGAGGAGTTGAATAAGTTTAGAAGAATCACAAGAGCTTATGCTCGACAAATTGGAACATTACCTTTAGCTCCTTTACTTCCTCGTAGAAAACAAGTAAGTAGACCAGTTGTTGACACCCCTGTCCAGGTTTTTGTTCACACAGTAGAAGACCTGATAGATTTTTCCCTTACTGAGATCGAACAACCCCTTAATTTGATACCCGAAACACCAGTCGATAACTACTCTGAACCTGACGATTTTGAATCCGATGAGGAAAGGTCTAACTCGGATCGCTCAGCTTCTGAATTGGATGACATGGAGGATGATAACGATAACAATGAAGAAAGGGGAAATCAACCTCAAGATAATCAACCATGGTTGGCTAGAGATGCTCTGGCAATCCCAGGACGGGTGCATAACCTACCCTAACATCCAGAAAAATTACTCTCGAAATTTGACCCCGAAACCTCTGGATTGTCTGAGGACCATATCAAGAAGTTCATATTAGCTATAAGATTAATGAACGTACAACATGAAGATGTAGTGTGTAGGCTTTTTCCCTACACCTTTGAGAATTCAACCTCGACTTGGTATTTTAACCTACCAGTTGGATCCATAACTAGTTGGACGAAGTTTCAAAAGGATTTCCTAGACAAATTTGCAGAAGAAAGCACCACATGAGCTTTAATGGCTAAACTTTTCGCCGCCACTATGAGTCCAAAAGAGAAGGTTAAAGATTTCAACCAACGGTTTACCACTATCCTGAACAAATTTCAACTCGAAGCTAAACCTACCCAGGAGTTGCAAATTGAAGTATATGCCAACGCTCTCCCAACTTCCATCTCCACGTTCGTAAAAAGGGCTGCCAAACATACCCTAGCTGAAAATTTCGAGGAAACTAAAACGATTGAATTCCAAATAAAGGGATGCAAAGAAGGTCAGATCTCACTAATGAAAAAAGAAACCCAACCCCTACCTAAGAGAGGACTTTGTTAACAAGACCCCCGGTAAAACAAACAGAACCAATTCCTGATAAAGAAGGAGGAGATCTAAAAAACCTGTAGTGGATGATTAAAAAACTCTCCAACGAGATCATAGATATGAAAAGAAGTGCCGGGGAGGGAAACCAAAGTCAAAGACCTTATAAACCCTTTTTTAAAAGAAATTCACCTTTCAAAGCTATAGAACCTCCCCCAGCTAACTTGAACATTGACTTAGGATTTGTAGCATTTGACTCTTTCTGCACGTACCACCAAGAGAATCATTCAGAAAGGGAATGCCCTCAATGGGTGCATGCTATGAATTTAATGGCTAACTGATTTCTAGATGAATGCTCCCTAACCAAACAACCAGTGGCTCGGCAATAAATGCCATAGATCAGGAAAGTCAAGAGCCACTGGAAGAGACAACCATGTTGCTATGGAATTCCAACCACCTGATGCCTTTCAACTACGCCATTGAAGTGCAGGAACCTCCTGCTGAAGTCCTAGATGTACAGACGCGAGGTAGAAGTCAATCGGTCCAAACTGGTCCCACCACTGCTTAGTTATCTAGAGGGAATCAAGCGACCAATCGCCTAAAACCCTTATTTCCTTCTCAAGAGAATCCCACAAACATACACACAGAGGGAGCTCCTAAGCTAGATTATAATGTGGTAGAAGACTTGAAGAAGATGAAGGCTAATGTGTCTGTCATGGACATGTGTAGGATCCCTCAACAAAAGGATTTTTTGTTACAGGCCTTAAAATCAATAGAAGCCCCTATGACAATCACTGACTTAGGAGAGGTCCCATCCCCCACAAATTTAAAAAATAAACCGAGTGAGAACACTTACTCTTTAGACAAAAGAGGAAATCCTTTTGTTCCTCCTTTCCTTTTAACGTTTGAAGTCTTTAACAAAAACCTACATAATTGCCTAGTCGATTTAGGGACATCCTCCAATCTCATGCTATTGTCAATCTGCAAGAAATTGAATGCAACCCCGCTCAAAAGTGATAAACACGTTATACAACTAGATAGGACTCAAGTGAAGGTTATTGGGGAACTTAAAGATGTCATGATCAGAATGGCTACACACCCAAAATTTGTTCAAGTAATTTGTTAAATTTGGCAGCATCGACAGTCATTCTCCAATGAGAGGCCATATGGGCCACCTTGAGGCTAGCCAGGGAGATTTGGAGAATCAACCAGTCTTGTGAGGTATTGACAAAAGCAAGGGGGAACGTACAACCTCTGTGAGTCAAACCAAAAGTTAGGGCGAACGAGATGCTATGTGAGTCTAGTGCAAAAGTCATGGGGAACGTACAACCTCTGTGAGCATAGACCGACTAGTGCAAAAGTCAGGGGGAACATACAACCTCTGTGAGCCTAGTCAAACCTTGTGAGCCATGAGCAAAAGTCAAGGCATCTAGCAAAAGTTAGGTTGAATATATAATTCCTATGAGCTAGAAACAAACGATATTCCTAATATTGCAAATGATATAAATGTATTGATCTAGTGCATTGGCACGTGTAACATTATCCACCATGAAGAGAATTTCGAATTGCCTTGTAAAGAGTCGAGTTGTAACTGAAGTCTTAAGTCTAGTTCTATTTTTGAACTAAAGTGTAATGCTGAGTTGCAACTGAAGTATCAAGTCTAGTTCTATTTTCGAACTAAAGTGTAATGTTGAGTTGTAACTTAAGTCCTAAGTCTAGTTCTATTTTTGAACTAAAGTGTAATGTTGAGTTGTAACCGAAGTCTTAAGTCTAGTTCTATTTTTGAACTAAAGTGTAATGTTGAGTTGTAACTGAAGTCTTAAGTCTAGTTCTATTTTTGAATTAAAGTGTAATGTTGAGTTGTAACTGAAGTCTCAAGTCCAGTTCTATTTTCGAACTAAAGTATAATGTTGAGTTGTAACTGAGGTCTCAAGTCTAGTGCTATTTTTGAACTAAAGCATACCAGTCTCAAGTCTAGTTCCAAGTTCGAACTAAAGTATGAAGTTGAGTTATGATTAACTCATGCAAACAAATTACTATTTCAAGTCTCTCCTCTTCTCCTCTTCAGCCTATATAAGCAGAGGTCGACCCCTCTCTTCAACACAGTTTTTGATATGCAGGTTAAGGGTGAAGCAATAGAGGCACATATCAGTGATAAAGAGGCAACATACCAAAGCAGCATATCAATGTTGTATATCAACAATAGAGGCAACATATCAGAGGTGTATTTCAGCAAGGTCTTTTAGGTCTTTGTTAGGTCATAGTCATCTTGGTAAACTCTTTAATAGCAGAACATTCATGGTGGATATTTGTAAGTGATCTTACATTATTAATGCAATAAAGGAATATCATTTGCTTGGGTTTTTCTCCTTGTAGAGGGTTTCCCCAGGGTATATGTGTTGTTGATGTGCATGCTTACTCATCTACATAGTTATTTCTATTCGATTATGATTTGGTATTGTTGAAGTGTATTAAGATGGAATCAAAGTGTTGAAGAAAATAAAAGAATTAATCCACATAAGAAATCAAGCTCATAATTTAACACAATTGACATAATCGTAGTAGCCATCCCAGAGGCATATGGATTGCTACTTAGCCGAGATTGGTCCTAGAAATTAAATGGATACTTTAGTACTTACTGGGCTCACCTCTGGTTGCCATTAAAAGGGCATACAAACATGATTAGGATTGACATAGAAAGATATCTCAAACACATTGTTAATGATTTAGAAACTCCCAACGAACCCTCGTCGGTAGATTTCCCTGTGTTAGGAAACTACTCTTGCGATTCTAATTTTGACAATTTCTCCCCTCTCTCGTCTGATGTACCTCTCACTCAAAACTCCGAAATGACCTTTCAAGTAAACCTACTGGCAACCGCAGAAGAAAGTATTTTCTGTCAGGATTCTCCGTCGGGAGCAACAAACAAGGAAGATGAAAGAGTGAAAATACTTAGGCATGAAGAAGTTACTAATTTTCCCTCACAAGTTTGGACGCTCTACTTTGATGGTTCTAAATCGCAAGAGGGGTCAGGAGCAAGATGTATCCTCATTGACCCAAAAGGGAAACAAAACTTCTTATCCTGCAAATTGGAATTTAAATGCACTAACAACACTGCTGAATATGAAGCTCTAGTCCAAGGACTAAAGAAGGCCATCGACTTAAACGTCAAAGAATTGAAAGTTTTTGGAGACTCGAAAATTATCGTTAGACAAGTAAAGAATACCATTCATTGCAATTCACCTCACTTGAGGAACTACCAACAAGAAGTACATAGGCAAATAGACAATTTTGAGGCCTTCAACATTACCGTTGTTCCCGGGACAAAAAATACTCTTGTTGATTCTTTGGCCACAACAACCTCAAGATTATCTCCTTTAGAAGACTATGAAGCCTCAAGGTTTGCAGTGGAACTGCTCTATAGACCGTCGATGCCTAACAACATTTCTAACTGGAAAGTCTTTGAAGGGGATGAACATATTGTAGATTTCCTGACTAACCAAGAGAATTTTAAGGATTTGGCCATTGTTGATGAAATATTCCAAGAACTACTCACAGAATCGAATCTCCATGAACAGAAAAGGGGCACATATCACCCCAATAACAAACCAAAGTTTCACATAATACCAAAAGGAGTGGCCAATCTGGAAAACCTTTTCGACCTAAGAGAAAGATTTAAAGGGCCGAAAAATGCAAAAACAAGGAGCTCATGCCCTATATACAAAACTATAAACCTAGGCACCCCTAAGAACCCCAAGAATGTCAACCTAGGTAAGGCAGTATCCAAAGAAGACAAGAAGGCTTATCTTAAACTATTTAAAGAATATCAAGATTTCTTTGCTTGGTCCTACCAAGACTTGAAAACATATGATACTCGCATTATCCAACATACGATCCCATTAAAATATGGAATGAAACCCTTCCAACAAAAGCTTAGAAAGTACCACCCATCTCTAGAACCCCTAATGTATCAAGAGTTGAAAAAGTTATTAGATGCTAAGATTATCTTTCAGGTAAGACATTCTGCATGGGTAGCCAATCTGGTGCCTACTAGAAAGAAGTCTGGAGAAATTCTTTTGTGTGTTGATTTTAGAAACCTTAACAAAGCATCAGAAAAAGATAACTACCAAGTACCACCCATGGAACAACTCTTGTAGACAATATCTGGCTCTGAAATTTTTTCGCTCCTAGATGGTTTTTCGGGATATAACCAAGTCCTGGTTTCAGAAGATGATTGATTAAAAACTACGTTCTGAACCAAATGGGGGACCTTTACTTATAAACACATGCCTTTTGTGTTGATCAACGCAGGGGGAACTTTTCAGAGGGCGATGGATGTAGCTTTTCGAGGATTGATTAACAAATGTGTGGTAATCTATTTAGATGATGTAACCGTATACTCAAAAAATAAGGAAGACCACATTCAACATTTGACTCAGATCTTTGAAAGGTGTAGGAAGTATGGAATATCTTTAAACCCTAAGAAGACCATCTTTGGTGTAGAGGGAGGAAAATTATTAGGTCATATCATATCCTGGGAAGGAATCAACATCGACCCTGAATGGATCAAAGCGATAGCGCAACTTCCTTTGCCTCACAATAAAAAGGCCATGCAATCTTTTTTTGGGAAAATCAACTTTGTGAGAAAATTTACTCCTGACTTCGTTGAAACTGTTAAACCTTTACAAAAAATGATTCACAAAGATGCAGAGTTTAAATGGGATGAAGAAAGGAGAGGAGCTTTCAATAACATCAGCACTGCCATCTCCCAAGCACTAGTGCTGCTAAGCCCTGACTTTAGCAAAGATTTTTTCCTTTATACCTTTTCTTTTGACCAATCCTTGGCTGCAGTACTTACCCAAAAGGACGATGCGGACAATGAAGCACCAGTGTCCTTTATGAGCACCAGTCTCTAAGGAGTTGAACTAAACTACCCTGCTATATACAAACATGCTTACACAGTATATAAAGCAGTCAAGAATTTCAGATCCTATATCCTAAAGAATCATACTAAGGTCATAGTACCACATCCAACGGTCCGATCTCTGTTCACTCAACATGAGATGGGAGAAAGGAGGGGAAATTGGATGGCAGTCGTTCAAGAATTTGATTTAGACATAAAACCTGCCAAAATAGTCAAAGGACAAGGATTGTGTAAATGGGATGTTGAGGCCCAAGATCTGATCAACACGGAAGACCCCGGTTGGGAAAATGAACTATCGTTATGGTGTGGAGAAGTCTTATACATACCTCCCGGGTAAGAATCCTAGTATGCAAACTTGTTTTATCTCATGCATCATGGAACTTGTCCAGAAAACCTAAACCCTAGAGAAAGGAGAGCCCTCAGGTTAAAATCTGCTCAATATCGCCTCATAAATTTTGTGATTTTCCGTGTAAACTACGATGGAGTACTCCTTAGATGTCTTGAACATAATGATGCAGAAAAGGTACTCAAAGAACTCCATGACGGCCTGACAAGCTGACATTTTACAGGAGAAACCACGGCTCACAAAATATTAAGGGTTGGTTATTATTGGCTAACTTTGTTCAGAGACGCTCATGCATATGCCAGGAAATGTAAATCTTATCAAATTAACATCGGTAGGGAAAAGAGACTAGCCATTCCACTCCAACCGGTCACCATATCTAGACCTTTTGAGCAATGGGGAATAGATGTCATCGGAGAAATTACTCCAAATTCTTCGAAACAACATAAGTATATCTTAACTCCAACAGATTATTTCACAAGGTGGACATAGGCTATCCCTCTTACGCATATTAATGAAAAGGTAGTGATCCAATTTTTAGAACAACACCTAATAACAAGGTTTGGGATGCCTTTCGTCCTCGTTTTTTACAATGCTGCCTATTTTTCTTCCACGCACTTGACAAAATTCGCCGTCGATAAAGGGATCATAATAAGATATTCTGCAAACTATTATTCGCAAGGAAATGGAGTAGCAGAGTCAACTAATAAAAATCTGGTGCGAATCTTAAAAAAGACAGTTGTTGAAAATCAAAGAAATTGGCATAATTTACTTCATAATGCTCTCTGGGCCGATAGAGCGACACCTAAATAAGCCATATGAAACTCTTTGTACTTTCTGGTATATGGGCAAGAAGCCATTCTCCCAAACGGATTGTACCTTCCATCTTTACAACTTGCCCATGCATCAAGAGGTTAGCCCTTATCCGCTCTACAACAAAGGATCGATACCCTTCTCATGTTGGATGAAGAAAGGGAAAAGGCTAAAGTTAAGTTCATCGATCATTAGCATGTAGTTAAAAGATGGTTCGACAAAGATAAGGCCAAAGAAAAAAGTTTCGAAGTAGGAGACCTAGTCTTAAAGTGGGATAAAGCAAACGAGTCCAAAGGAAAACACTCAAAGTTCCAAAATCTATGGCTCAGACCTTTTCAAGTGGTCGAGAAGATCGGAGCAAGCACATACCGGTTGCAAAATTTGAGGGGTGAGTTTGACACCCTCCCGGTCAACGGCCAAGCCCTAAAACAATACTTCTCTTAAGAAAAAAAAAAGATCTTTTGATGTTATGTTTGAGTTTCTTTTTCTTTTTAACATACATTTTGATCGAACTGAGTGTGTGGGTTTAGGGGAACAAATACCTTTTATTTTCTTTCTTTTGCTTGTTATTTTCTTTAATCAAGTTGTGTTTTGCAAAGCAGTGGTTGATTTTAGTAAAAATAGCATAACAGATTCTGTTTCTGACCTGCACTGCACTGGCATGCAAAACAAGAGATACTAAACAAACACAAAACTTTCAAAGAAGATCTACATCTTGTCTTCGCAAGCATACTACCTTGGTAAGTGATGAAATATTTGCCTGGTGGTCTGGTAAAGCCCAAAGGAAATGATGGCTAGTTGGAAAGTATCACATGTACCTCTAGACAGAGCTAGGAAAGGCTTCACCTTAACAGTTCGCCTTGCCAATAACAAATGTCCTCCTCTCTAACACACTCGCGACATTTCTGCCAGAATAAAATGATCTATATTAAAAGGAGTGCAAAGTCAAAGAGGGTATGCAAATAACTCGGCCGGGGCTTTGGATGCTTGCTGGCAGTGGAGCAAGGTCCGTGATGTCGAGGTGACTCCATTGGGGCTATGGATGTTCGCTGGCAGCAGAGCGACACTGTAGCAAGGGAATGATAATAACTAAAAATGGCCTCAAGCCAGTGGATGCCTTGCCTGGCTCTTGTCAAAGAAGGGCGTCGATCATGGTAAAGAGGAACGAAGGTGGAAAAAGGGTTGAACTCCATAGGTGGATCCAGATTCACGAACCTTGGGAAGTTGTGTACGCATTGATAGCATAGGCTTTGTTGAAAGCAAAGCCAGATGGTTTCTCAATCAGTTCTTTTTGCACCAGCGAAAGCTCAAAGGAAGGAGCTGAGATTTTGTTTTCGCCCAGAGAGTTGCCATTTGTTGAGCACTCAACACACCCTAAAAGTATTTTACGAAATCTTTTCTTTTGGGTGCCACTTTTCATTTTTTTGAGTCTGTATCATGGATGGATGGATTTTTCTTTCTTTTATGTCATTAGACCTTATCATCGCCCTTTTTGTTTGGTTTTGACGGATTGATTTTTCTAAGTAACAATGCGCGATAGGCCCAAAAGGTGCACGATTTAAAACTCTTAACCATCGTCGATCGACGAAATTTGGCCTATAAGATAGTCTTTTAACATCGTTGATATGCTTTGACGTCGGCAAGATTCGAGAGGTAAATCGTAAACGGAATAAACTGCCATCGTTGATTGTCGATTGCCGACACATCTTCAGCATCAGCATAATTCGAGAGACGAAACTGCGAAAACTTTCCCTTTAAAAAACTTTGCCAATCGCCGATCATCATTATGACATCAACGTTGGTAGAATATAGTGCAGAAACCAAACTTATGCCCAGAGGAAATCACCGATGCCGAAGTAATGTTTCCCATGAAAAGGTCGAAATGAATCGCCACGTGTCTTTGTCGTGTAAGCAGTTCGTACGACACGACCTGCTCTCCCTACGTCATCTCTTGGTGTTTCCCGTATCATGCCCGCATCTCCAAGTCAACATTTCCACGTCAGTATTGTACGAAGTTTTGGCTTGGCATCGGAGCTTTCGGCTAAAGGTATCAACGAAAAACGCTTAAGAAAAACGTTGATCGTCGATCCCCTCGTTTGCTATCGACAGACTAATAGGATATCGTACGGCGAGGGTTTTGTCAAATCTTCCACATTCTACATCGGCGATCCTAGCTGCTCTATGCTTTGTTTCCATTTCAAGACCCTGCCTTTTTTCCCCCGACATCTATCATACCAGTGTTGAAAATACGAGAAGGGTCGATAGTTTGATGGGATACTTTCGGCAGGGATAGGATCATATTTTGTTATTTAAGAGGCCAATTAATGTTTTGCTCAACCCAAGTTACTATCCTACGCGCTGACCAAGCAGTAGAAGTTTGAATCCGCCGATAAACTACGAAGTAACCCGCTCCCACGCCGCCAGTTTGCATTGCATTTAATCCCGAGCGTGGTTCAGATTTAGTGATGGATTGTGTAGGGCGCATTTACAACTTTGAATTTAAGAACTGGTGCGACAAGGTAAGTATGTTCTCTGTTTAAATTACAAAGACATATTCAAACTACCCATTCTCTGCACAAATATTTTATTCCCCGGAGTAGTCGAAGGAGCGAGAGAGCACATCTAAGAGCTTACAACCGATCTTTAACTCTAAACCAGGTTAATCTTGTGCAAGGAAGAGGTATTTGTTGTCTTCATCATTTCTACATTTGCAATTGCATCCATAATACTTTTAGAGGTTGGTATCTGACTCTGTCTATTTGCAGAAAATGCCTCCAAGAAAGCCGACAACCAGGCGCTCACCAAGGACGCCCAAGCTAAAGGAACCAGAGGTCGGGGAACGATCTACGCCGAGTACTGCAAGGGAGTTGGATTTCGGCTCAAAGTCGGAATCAGTTATCCCCACGTCCACCAAGAAGCAGTTGATCCAGCCTCTAGCATTCAGTGACACAGAAGCGACCACATGGTCTAAAGTTGTGCTCCGGCATTGGGGGACCTATACAACAAAATTAGTCAGGAGGACTACCTTGAGTTCACGCCTCACAACAGTCCAGATGTTCGAATATTAGATGATGAGGTGTTTCCAAACATTCAGAGGTCAAATTTGCATAGGGTGGCTAGTCGGACCCCAGTTCTTCCCTGCATCGAAGCCTTGGGATGGATAATTGACCATGCTGACACGGTAAAGTGCACCATCAACAATGAACAAGGCGAGTGTGTTGGTGTTTTCCTTCTGACGGAGGTGCATAAGTACTACAAACTTAGAGACCCAGAGGAAAGGCTAAACACAGACTTTGTGGTCAAGTTCTACGAGATTCATGATACCAACCGATTGCTAGCCTCGTGGTGGAAAGAAGACAAAAAATTCACAAACAAGAGCACTGGATGGTACAACACAGTAAATCTCCGACAGCCATACATGTATCTGATGGCGTTAATTTGTCGATTATATGGAGAAAAGGATTGCTCGAAATTTTCAAAGGCATGGATGCCCTTAGCATACACCATGGCAATTTCAGGGAGCAACTTCAATTGGGGAGCCCTTATCTCCAAGCAACTCAATATAAATCTTTCACAGGCTCAGACACCAAAGGAAGGAGAGGTTTTGGCTTTCTACATGGCATCCTACTTGTTGGATGTAATTTCGCAAGGAACATTTTTGCAGGTATGAATTTGAGCTGGCATGTTTCTGAATTGCCTTTACATGTCTATTTCAACATATTGTGGGAAAATAGATATAAGAGATCATATGATTTAATATGCGATGAGTTCTTAGGCAAGGTTTACTTCCTTATCTTGAGAAAAGAGTTCCCTCGGTTTTCGATGGTGGCAAAGAAGATGATAGCAAAAGTTGGCCACTAGTACTTCGAAGAAACTAGCACTTATATTAGAGTGTTCGGAACTACTGACGCACCCCACCTTCTCCATGTTCATGTCCCAGATTGCCTCATTTAGGGGGAGTTCTGCTACCAGACCATCTTGCAAGGCTACAATGCCTCCTTGGTCAAAGACAAGAAGAGAGCTTTCATAGCCTATGGTTTCCACATAGGATTTTACATGGTGAGAGACATTGCGCATGCGAAACATGAGGGGCTCAATCAACTCAAGTATCGGTTTCATACAGGTCGTTTTCGCAAGCATGATCCCAAGGGCTTAGTTCCCCAGCACAAGGCACATGTATCCTCCTATTGGCTGTATGCTCATGATAATTTTGAAGACGAAATCTTCAGTGAAGGCGCCCAAGACTGGGACGAAGTACTACAAAGAAGGGCCAACTCGAATATGACTAAGTTCAAAGTGATGTCCCTGGACGAGCAGGTTGAGACAATAGAGCAGACAACTCAAGAAGCTCTCAGGGTCAGAGACGAAAGCAGAAAAGTGGAAGCAACAGAGGCACGAAGGAGGGGGATGTTATTGGAAGAAGCCAAAAGAGCCATACAAAGGGCAGAACAAGATCCCCCACTTAACCCTTTGATTAAACCGTTGAGGATTACCTTGATCAACACTAGCAACCAGGAGGGAGATCCAAATGGCTCAAGTACCGCTCCACCAACAGAAATGGTCGATCGAGAAGAAACTATCCAGGTGAGATCTCCGATAACAATTGCAGTTCAACAAAGGCCAACAAGAGTATCAAGCGGAACAGGGGTGCCAACTGTTCTTGTGGACCTGATCACTCTATATGATGATGATGAAGGCTCAGAGGTTTCACACATATCTCCAGTTGTAATCACCCAGGAGGAAAGCCCAGGTGAAGTATCTACTTTGGCTCTCGATGAAATTGTATCAAAATCTCGGGAGGGCGGCCAGGACGCTAGAATCACTACTGGCGCTGAATTACTTATTTCACTGGAAGCACAACCGACAGGAGAGACTGTGCCGCATGGTGCCAGCTCCAAAGATGACATGGACATAGGTGAACAAGGAGGAACAATGAAGCAACCAGAAATTGGCAGCCCACCAGTCGAACCTTTAATCGGTACTGAGCTTCTGCCTACTCCTTCATCTGGAGTGAAGACGCAACTAATCATTGAGACCATGCAGGATGACCAGCCTACAGAGCATCCAGGAAAATCCCCTTCTAAGGAGCCGAGCATGCCTGACCATGAAACAGAGCAAGAGCCAATACAAGAAGATACCATGGAGCATCTCTACACACCAAGAAGCCTGAGAAATATGTTGTCCTGGGGAGATCAATAGATTTTGGAGCCTGTGGATGAAATCACCGACGTCCAGGCCATTGCTTATGACAAGAAGAGAAAAATTGTGATGAAAAGGACGATCAAGAAAAGAAAACTCACCTTGGATAACACTCTGTTCATAACCATGGAAGAAACACTATTTTATACAGAGCATGCTAAGATGACCGAGCTCATTGGAGCTGGAATGACCATAACAGATGCCACACTTGACAAAGAAAAGAAGGACAAAGAGGAGGCAACTAGCATGAGAAAAGAATTGGTCCATCGTCGTCATCAAATTGAATACTACTAGAAATCGACACAGACGGTGGTACTCTTAAAGAGCGAGTTTCGAGAAATGTATGGGAAATTCAGAGGAGAAAAAGACTTCTTCACTGCCCGAATAGACGATCTTCAAGAAGATACTTTAATGGGGAGAGCGACCTGCAAAGATATGCAGCAATGGTTCGAAAAGGCACATCGGGCCTTAGGACGAATTGATTACATCAGTGAAATGCAGAAGGGTCGTGATTCAGAGGAGCATGGTATCCGAGTGTTGATGGACAGTAGCATCGCTCAAATACGTAAAGCAGTCGAACATTGGGTGTCCATGGTACAAGAGCCTTAGCGAAAAATGCAAGAAAGGTGGATAGAATGCGAGAAAAGATGGGAGAAAATCAACATGGAAATGAAGGGCATTAATTTGGCAGAGTTTGGTCCACCGGAAGATTTCGCCGACTTACAAGATATTGTTAAACAACATGAACATCAAGACCTGGCATGGGAAACAAATATTTTGCAGACTTCAAGCATGATCTCGGCTCTAGCGAAGAAGTTCATGGAAGCCTGGATCAAAGCTCTGGCAGTCTTACAATGCTTAAGTGTCAAATTGATCAAGTACAAGGAACTGGCAAAAGAGATAAATGAAGTCATCTCTGCCCCGATGGATCAACATAGGTTCCCATATGCAACCACATGCGAAGACCTCTTCTTCCAGTGGTTGAAATATGATAGAAATAATCCACTACAGTGAAAGGATTAGATGATCTCATGGGAACAAAGAGATAAATCTTCCATGTGTCATTTTGTTTCACTTAACACGACTTTTATTAGTGATTTTTAGTTTAGTGATTCTTTATAAATAGGAAGATCGACCTCGTGTCGAGGGGTCGATGGTTTTGGAGAGAGATTTTCCTGAAATTTTGTAATAGAACTACTTTTGTGCAAGTTTATTTAATTAAGAAGTTATGGTTAGAACCAAAGACACTTCTATCATCTAAGGCATGAATGTGTTTAAACCGAGGAGGATTATCTATGTCTCCGGATTTGATATTTGTTGCTTTGTTGAGTAAGAGTTGTTGTCCATGTATTTAAAGTTATCTTATGATGTTGTAACAGTTCCTTTATTCTAAATTGATGAATAGAAATCGATTGTGTTAACCTATGATTGATGATAGAGTATTGGAAATTACTTTTCTTGCACTAGCTTCTTATCACATGTATGTTTCTTTTTTTTTACTGTTATCTAAGACGATGTTGAATGTCCACTAATTAAAATGGTATTAATGCTAGTTTGAAGTTGTTTAGACATTTTTCGTTTGCATGCTAGGGTAAATGTTATCCTAAACCTAGCCTTCCACCAAAACACATAGTTAGCTCCTCTCTGTCATCAAGTCTAGAGCTTTGTCTTCCTTTTGTTTTAACGTTAGAGAAAGAACCAAAAAAAGAGAATTGCCTAGCCTGAGGAGAAGGCTTAACAAAAAAGACATATATGTCTGTCAATCACAATTAAAGCCAATCGATAAACCCAACCAGATCGTGAATATGGAGAACCTTACCACTCATCAAACACTTACGAGTCTAATTGGGCCTCATAGGTGGGTTTGGTTCCTGTTGTTGAGTTAAAGGGATCTCAAACCCCTCAACACACTGGTGGAGCCACCTGCTCCTCCTCATAACCAGAGGGTTTTGGAATCAATGATGTGACTGATCAATGTCATATAACTCGAGAACCTCAGAGGTCGTTTCTCTCCCTGAAAGTGTCACTGAGAGTTGCATGCCTCTCTGCATCCTGCAAAGTATCACGAATCCATGCTTCCCTCTTCCTGGTCATTGCCACATCTCTGGGTAGATCCACTGGCCCTTCTGGCTCTGCTGACTCTTCCTGATGATCTGAAGAGTGAACAACTGAACTGTACGGTCATCCTAAGGAGCCTTCTGCTCGTTACTATCAATCTCTGTGTGGAACACTCTGTATCCCACAAAAATATCCTTCTTTCCAGAAGGTTCGAACTTTGTTCTTTTCTCCTTCGGTATATGGATGTATATTGTCATGTATACAAACTCCATGTCTGGATAGTCTGCTCCATGTCTCAAACGAGATACCATCTAATATGTTGTCTCTTGCAACCGTCACTATAGCTCCCTCTCAGAGCTATTACCTATGACCTTCCTGGAACAAGAAAATTAAACAAGAACAATACTTTTCTAGTGTTGTGACCGATTATTCCTCCATGGTAACCTGCCCAGAACAAAACAAGAACATCTCCATGGTAACTTCCATGGAAATTACAAGGTAACCTGTCTGGGACAAAGACAACAACCAATAACATCTCCTAGAAGAGATCAATTTCATCTTGTAAATAAATGCATCATTGGTACTAAAAGGTGAGCATTTACATAATGATCATCGTACCAACAATACTCAAGTGTTATTAAACATTTGATAGCAAAAGTACTCAATAATAATAGAACTCTAAAGACTATTGTCCCAATTACAACATTCACCTAAGATGCAACAATATGAAATATCATATCAAATCCGATATGCAAACCTGGAGTCTTGTTGTTGTAGTTCCATTTGATTTCGAGTTGTCATATACAGTAGGAGACATCATCACTAATGGCTCCAACTCTTGAGCTCCTATGCGTGCACTAGATCTATGATCCCTTTGGATCTACTGTCACTGCTTGAACAAATGTCCTTTTTCCAAGGGTACATCTCCTGCAAACATCCTCATGATATAACTTATATACAAGTGCCTACCTTTGAAATTTGTAGCACCATCCAGCGTGTCTTCTAATCTCAAGGTTTGTGCCACTAACAACTGGAAACTGCAACTGTAACTGGCAACTGCAAGTGGAAACTACAACTGCAATTGCAATTGTAACTGTAACCGACAACTGCAATTGTAGTGAGAAATTTCAACTTTCACCAAGTTGTAATCTGAGATCACCATGAGGTGCGCTAGGCTAGGCAAGTTGCCTAGTACAATTTTCTCCTCAACGTTGGCACTAGAAAACCCCAATCACTGGCAATCTTTTTTCTTGTTGGTGTCTTGTGCTAGGTCAAATCTGGTTTCAACCCTCAAGCTCTAATACCATGTTAGATTTTCTGACATTTTCAGTAGCAATAGATTTACCCGAGTATTTTGATATTCTTTTAACACTCAACAATCATATACTAAATATATAAGTAGGATCTAGAAGCAGATAGACAAGCACAAGAAGACACAAAGATTTATCCTGGGAAAACCCCAAACTCGAGGAAAAACCCAACCAACTTTTCTTAGAGAGAATATTTCTGATAATACAGTACAACCACGAACAAGCTCTATTGACAAGAGCAAAACCAACAATGAAGAAACCCTGATAACAAGTACTTATCTTTTCTTCTTGTCAAACCTTGGTGAGGGTAGACAACAGAGTCACCTCTCAACCCTACCGCAACTCTTCTAGAGGTAGCGCACAAGAGAAACCACCAAGAACCCCAATTGCAATGTCTTCTAGGGTTGCCTCGAACTTGTGCCTCCTTTTCCTTGCTGAGATGATGAGTTGAGTGTTAAATGAGCAAATGTGTCACCTTTATTTTAACTAGTTCAGTCACTTTATTGGGGCTGACTTCTCTTCTTGAAAATTCTATTTCCACTTTATTATTTTCCTGTGGGCCGATTTCTCTTCCTGGAAATTCTATTTCCACTTTATTATTTTCCAGTGGGCCGACTTCTCTTTCGGGAAATTCTATTTTCACTTTATTATTTCCATGTGGGCCGAATTCTCTTCCGAGGTGTACTTCAACTGTTCAATGGTCTTCCTTTGACTTCTTGGAATCTTCCTCTCTAAGAAAATTTGTCCATGAGGAAATACCTCCCGTTGCTACAAAACATTAACACTACATTCCCTTGGAAGGATTTCACTAAGATTGGAGGTAGTCGTTGAAACTCTTGGGGATTTTTTGAGCTTTTTATTGGATGCTTTTTTCCTCATAAGCCCTAAGGAGTTAGAATACCTAGAAAAAATTGTCAAAATGGTTAGTGAGAGGGACTTTGCTTGGGCATATTGCAAGACCTTTTGTTGGGTAGGTAAAATAAAATTATTGCAACAAGCCCATGAGTTGGGGTGAGAATTAGTGGAGTGGGAGCAAGAGCATTTTGATTACCATTTACCAAAATACCCTTGGAGTTGAGCATCCTAGGAGTATTTTTTACAATATATATTTTTATATATTATAATACATTTATATTTTAAACAAACATGCATAATGCCAAATTAATTGCAGAATATACGAAAACATGAAGAATATATTTATGCTACTTGTCAATGAATACTAGATTATTATGAAGTTAGAAATATCATCCACAATAGATTAATGATTAATCATTTGAGCATCAACCATTTGGCAATTACAAACATACACATTTTAAAACCATATAATAGGATGCATGCCATTAATTTATGGAATGAAATAGGCTATCTACCAAGTGTCAATACGACCAAAGAGTTATGCTTACAAAGTAATCCATTTGCATAAGTTCTAAAATGATAATTTCACCGAAGTATGAGGACTGAAAGGTCTTGTTAGCACAAATTTCCACACTTGCAAGAATGTGAATAACTTATGAAACAACAAGCTAGAAATATGTGCAACTACATGAGAAGATGCCCATAAATCCCACTGGAAAAACTGGTCTCTATTTGGGTTGGTGCGTGCCAACCTCAGGGGTGTGTCCCTATGTTTTGTATGCACTATCTTCGTTGTATATCTGCAAAATAAACCCAAAAATACACACACAAGATGACCTTTGGCTAGCAATCAAGTTACTAAGGGGTAATTTGTATTTATAAATTGAAGTGGTAGAATCCCTGTAATGTTAGCTTTAAGAAGTATGGAAAAAAAGAAAGAAAGTGCAATTAAATAGTTGAATGACACCAAGAGAAAAGGCTAAGAGATTCTCATCAAAACACAAAATCCAACACAATACCAACAATCCTCGAGAGCTTGATACAAGCATAACAAAGCTTTATTCCTGTGTTTGTTGAAAGGTTGATTGCACCATGAAGACAAGTACAAAAACTTGTATAGTGATGACTCTTGCACAAAGAAATAGAATCTAGAGAAGAGAAGAGAGAGAGGGAATGAGAATGTTTGTTGCTGCTGAAGAAATCAAAGATGGAATCAATGGAGAAACCCTCAATATATAGATCTAAAAGGGCGCACATCCCAATAATAGCTTCTTCTTCATGCAATGCACACTAGAAGAAAGAGTGAGGTAAAGTAAGCATGCACTCATGTGTAACTGTTGAGATGATGATGATAACCTGTGGACGCTCTGAGTTAACCGAAGATCACAGAGGAATGAAAGATCCATTCACACTAGGAAGGAGGATGAATGCGCCTAAGATAGATGCATAAGTGAGAAGAAGGATATGCGCACTAGAATAACCAATGCGCATGAGATAAAGGGAGAAAGGCGAGTTAATTAGGGAGTTTAAGTGGAAGATAAGGAGTGGTGAAGATTCAGTTAACTCAATCATGCACCCTTGTAACCTTTGGCATGCCAACTCATACTCAACTAAATGCATGCGCCAACTCATGCCAAATCAATGCATGCGCCATGATATCCTCATGCTTGCACCATGATTGATTAATCCATGCATATGCCTTGGTTTTTCCACTTGTCTCCCTCAGAGACTGCCACGTATCAACCCGCATGGTGACCATACTTGCTAATAATAGCAGTCCACCCGAAAAATATGAAACAACCAAAAAAGGTCTGAGACTGCTAGGAGAACCCTGCCAAATATAGTATGCCTAAAAATAGGCATTGCTTGTTAGATTTCGTAGTGCACCAAGACTTGTTGCACATGCACCTCATGTCTGGTCTATGTTCTCAACAGAATACACAAATTAACACAATTTACACTATAAACATAAACACACTGAGATGCTTAACACCTTAGCACATCAGAATATAAAACTAGCAATTAGATCATACACAAGTAGACATGAATTTAATGCCCAAAACTAGTTCTCTTAAACCATAACACATGGGCTCTCGTACCAGGGACAATGGCCCAACTTTACATTAATGAAATAAACCAAAATCACTTACTAATCATTGTAGAAACCCTCTTGGTTTTCGTGTCAACAATTTGCCCACTGTGAGTGAGAGTTAGGATATCTACTGCCCCTCAAAACCCTCCACAATTTTAGTACCTTTATACTAGTATGTTAGCCTTAAGGGCAACCCCAAAACCTGTTGTTTTTCTCACTGTAATAGCTCCACAATGTTGCCTCCAGACTATTGTAATAGCCTGTTACCTCCCTAGTTGCACCAGGCAAGACCGACGATGATTAACAAAGATTGAACAAGTCATTTGTTCAAAATCATAGTTAAGAAGTCCAGTCGGGTCCCTTCAAATTCTTTCTTCTTATTCTTCTTCTTTTATGCATAATCCATACCCCCATGGGGGGGAATCGTAATAAAATGAGCTAGCACGAGGTCTCTATTATGTAAAAGACTCAACTCCCTAAGACTTGGTCATTAGTGCATACTCTAGAGTGTTTTTTTTCACTTGTTAATTATATCTTGCTCTTCAACGAGTTATAATTTCTAAGTTTTTTCACTCACAACCTCCAAAGCTGGAGTGTGTACTAATGGGTAGGCCTTAGTGTGTTTTGTCTGAGTCTAGTGTTTAAGTGTATATTACCATGCTAGTCATTATTTTTTAGTCTTATGGACACGCACTAGGTCCCTCTAGGATTTTTTAATTATTTTAATAAGTCGTAAAATTTCCTGCAAAACATGATTTTTTACTTTGTAGATTGATGTAATATTAAATAAGTGGTACTAGGAGGCATTATATGCCTTGGTGGGTGTCGTTTTCTAACCCAGAATACCCCTTATACCCTTGTACCACCTTTTCGAGAGAAATTATTTACTTATTCTCTTCTAAAAGTCAATTTTACTCGAAAAAGGTAATAAAAGACAAATAAATCAGCTCCCTATTTTTTAGGAAACATATCGGGGACATGTTTTGAGTCAACTTACCCTCTCTCTCTATTCACTAAGTGATAAAGGGACTTGAGGCGAGTTGTTTGGAGTTAAGGGAGGTGTTGAGGTTGAGTTGTGTTCCCTTGATGGAAATCCCAAGAAAGGGTGCGCACATCTTGAGAGAGGTGGGGCATTTAGAATAATGGACATCAATCCCAAGGAGGTCACCACCTCTCCTTGGCTAGGTGGCGCCCTCTCATCCTCTTTCTCTTTCACTTGAGGCAAGTCAACTCATCTTTCATGAGATGTAGCTTCAATCTAGCCATCCATTTGGCTCGTCCTTTTTGGGATGTGCACCCTCCCTCCTTGGGAAGTGCACCCTTCCTCCTACATAACCAAGCTATCTCTCCCTCATTTAAGCTAGAATGTGATACTGGGGAAATGCTTGTGTACTATATTGTAATCATTTGCTACTGGAATAAAGATTCAAGACTTTGGGGGTCACTTGGGTGTTGTGCAACATTGTGTCAATGTATTTCCATTATGAGGTAACTGTGAATTATTATTTTGCATGTATTTCCATTGAATGGGCCTTTGAAGGTGCATTATCACATAGTAGGGTAATATCTTTCAAGCTTGTTTGCTTCCTAGATGTCATTGTCTTTTTACATCTAGAGGTTTTGATTTGCATGTCTTTTCAGATGAACTACCATGCTATCCAGGTCTCTTGTGTAGGAATCACCTGTTTAACGAGAAAAGGGGATTAAAAACCCTAATTTGCAAAGCCTTTTAATTTTGCAGGTTACTCATCCTCTGAGAAGTGGTGGACTAGCCTTGCACATCCCCCCACAAGCTTGAAGGCTCTAGTGGACAAAGTCCCTTAGTGCAACACCGAAAGACCCCATAGCCCAAGGAAATTCCAGATTGCAAGCTCTTTCCTTCTATCTCTCTTTCATAAAATCAAAATCTTCTTGGTTACTTTCTTGCATGCAATAGTTAGATCTGAAATTTCACTTTAAATCTTAAGTATTTAACCTTGCATGCAAAGTTAGACTAGATCTACATTTCACTTATAACTTATATATCTGTTGATAGATCTAGTTAAGAAAATATCATCTTTTTAAGCAATTGTTTCAAGCAAAAGTGTCTTAATAAAAGATAGATCTTTCTTTACTTCATAATAAAGAGTTATTATATCTAGATCTCGCTGATCTAGGTGACTCTTGTTCGCTGTCCAAACATCGAATAAAATCCATTTAGAATAGTTAGTTTATTACTAAATCTTAGTTTGTTTGCTTATCTTTTGTTCATTTTTTACTTAGAATTTTTTTGCATAAAGCTAATATCTTTTGTAGGCACTTTCAAAGTGAATTTTGGCATCTTTTGGCCTCTTTAGCTTGTTGTTTTTGTAGGTTTTGTGAGCAGCCAAGGAGAAGCTATGTCGAAATTTCGAGGATCTTGAACATCCAGGACCCCCTAACAAACCTCTTCTTTGATCTAAACTCATTCCTCCACCATATTGTAAGTCTGCTTGGTCTTGAAGTTATAAAGGACCAAGAGACATTCTTCCAAAACTATTGTAACCAAAAAGAAAGAGTGGGATAACCCATTAGGCCTGCAATCCTCCCAACCCCTGTGGGGAACTGTCTCTTTTTGTGTTTTGTTTCTTTTACTTGCTCTTTTTTTTCATTTATTGCAAAGTTAAAATAAACCCAAGCACCGCAAAACATTAGTTTAGCTTCAATTTCTAGATTATATTAGTTTAGATTTCAATTTTGCATTTTATTTCAGTTATCTCCAAGGTAGTTACAACTCCATAGGACTTGTGCAAGGAATTAGTCAACGACAATAAATTAATTAATCTCCAACCAATTGCACATGAGTAAATCCCAAAGCAACCAACTCTATGGATGAATGTGCAAGATGAAGTAGTCAAGCCCCAAAATAGTAAGTGGGCAACCTCCAACAAAACAAATCCAAGGAGATAAGGGCGAATTAGGGTTTTGACCATGCCAAAACTCCATGGATGAATGTGCAAGATGAAGTAGTTGAGCCACATAATAGTAAGTGGGCAACCTCCAACAAAACAAATTCAGGGAGATAAGGGTGAATTAGGGTTTTGACCATGCCAAAACTCCATGAAATAAATAAATATACACCTTGTCTATGTAGGTTCGTCCTCTAAGGATATGCCTAAATATATTAAGATGACCAAATGAAATGCATGTAATGTGCCACCTCTCCCCTTCAAGTGTGAAAAGAAAGCCAATGAAGTAGGGTGGCCAAGCTATTAACGTTAATATGGATAAATTAGATTAATTTAACCATTGAGTAGTTAAATCAACCTTAACATGTGTGTACAAAAGTTAATGCTCAAATATAACCATAGTCCCTCCAATTAGTCACCAACAAATTAAATCACCATGAACATGTGTGGCAAAGATGGGTGCACTTTAATAAAGTGATGTACCATGTAAATAAAGGATGTTCTCCCTAGCAAAACCCCACCATGATAACAACAAAACATAATGCCCAACCTAAGGTACACCACCACTAGGGGATTATTATATCAATAACAATTATCCAACATTAGGAAAAAGGTTAGATCACCTTAAAATCATATGTAGTACCTCCCCTTCCAACTCAAATTTAGGAAATAACACATCAATGAGGGTACTAACATTATTAAACACATTTCCTCCTAGGTGATGTCTAGCAAATATTACATCATAAAGTTATAAATCACCTAGGAAAATCCCAAAAAGGCAACATGAATCATCCCACCTTAGCAACATCATAAGAGAAGACATAAAGAAGTGCTAACCCATCCAATCATTGAGTATGTTCCCCATCGCACATTCAACACATGAGGGCCATGTAGAACACCCCCTCCTAGTGAGACCAACATCATACACCAACACAACAAGTCATTAGGAAACATCAACAATATCAAGAAACAACTACCTCCTAACACCTTCATCTAATCCCTTAGGGGCTTAGACAATCGTCCATATCAAAGATAAGCATTATAGAAAACCACACCATAATGAGATAGTATGTTCCACAACCATCCAAAAGTGCAACCAAGGGGTGATCAATAAGGCAAGCACATGTGAGAAGACCACCAAATAGTGAGCACCATTATCCAACTATGTAGAAGTGAGACTCCCCCCCTTAAATACCACTAGGCCTACCTTTGCATAGGTCATGGATTGGTTCATCTTGTTCATTTCCTTTGTTGTTTTCCATCCTTCTAACAATTCCCCAAACAAAGAGACATATGTAGTTCCCATGTCTCGAACTTGTGCTCGCACTTGGGCTTCCAGTGAATAGGGAAAACAAAGGAATTGTAGATAGAAGGCCAAACAAATACTTAAGAAGATCTATCAACATAGCTCTTGAATGGACCTTACAGGTTATAATCTTCCATTAAGTCTACCAATATGGCTCATTTCCCTTCCAATGATGAACCAATTCTCCTCCATTAAAATCCAGCTCATAGAACATATTTGGACACAAAGGAATGCATCATTGCTTCGAGAGGGATGTGGTTCTATGATGGTTGCTTGTCCCATCCTCATCAATACCTTAATCCTCTCCGTACACACCTGCGACCTCATTTTCCGCTACCATGCAAACCCTCAAGCGTGCTCGCATTATTTGTCCCTAACACCCCTTCTGAAGGATTGAACTTTGTGTGTGTGTGTGTGTGTGGATGGTATCCAAAGTAAACTCATTGGGCTGATTATAACCCTTGATCCGTCAAAGATATTGAGTGCGGCATGCAACAAAGGTAGTGGGCCCAATTGATTAACCACGAGACCTCTTGCATGAAGCTCAAAACACTCAAACTAGCCCTTCGAGCTATGTGTGTGTGTGCACGTGTTCCATCTCTATTTAACTTAAGTTTAACCATTTAAGTGAATCTTCCTTGGTTTCTCTCAAATCACAAGAAGTCATAAAACTCTATATTGTATCAATCCCAACTTATTTTAAGAGAGTTAAATTACTATATTGTAAGTTAGTTTAGATCTTTACTTAGTTGTATGATATTGGAGGCATTATCTATTTTTGCCTAAGTCAAACTTGTAAAGAAAATTACATAAAAACATTAGACAAAGCTATGGAATCCCAACTTGTTTTAAGAGAGTTAAATCACTATTAATTCAGTTGTAGGTTATTTTAGATCTTTACTTAGTTGTATGATAATGGAGACATTCTCTATTTTTGTTCTCAAAATAAGACTGAGACTTTTATAATCAACCTTGTAAATAAAATTACATAGAAACACTAGAAAACACTATGGATTACTTAGCAAAGTTTTTAGTATTGAGTCATTGATGACCTTTTGCTTATCTATTTATGAATTGAGTTTCTATCTCATATGGTGTTATAATATTGTAGGGAGGAAATGATTGCTGCAGTGCCAACGTTAGAAGAACCTTTCATCAAGGTTCCAAAAATCCTCAAAAGTAGCATGGAGTGATTATTTTTGTTTTGTATAACAATTTTTGTACCTTGTGAAAACTTTATGGGTTTGTTTTGTTTTATAACCCTGTGAAAACCCTCTGGGTTTATTTTGTATTATACCTTAACATTTTTTTTAATGAATAGACATTTGAAAGTGATTAGTGTACATATCAATTTATAAGGTGGCATATCGTGCTTCTAATTATCTATTGCATTATCTAAAGGCAATTCAAACTTATTGGTTATTCTATTGCATTATCAAGGAAATTCAAACTTATTGGTTATTACATTTTTTTTTTTAAACGAGATCTGATAAGGTTTACCTCAATTATGATACTTGTTTTGGCAGGTTTTATCCTAATTGTTTAGGAGTCAAAGTCTTTTGATTTTCAATTAGTTGTTTTAATTTTTTTGTTTTCTATAAAGTTTCTACAATGTTATTTAACTATTTATATTAATTTGATTTTTTGAAATATTAAAAAAAAAATTTAATTTTTTTTTTAAATTATTATTTTTTAATTGTAAATAGTAAATATAATTGAATAGATAATTTTAATTTTTATCTAGTTTGATAACTATTTGTTAAATAATTAAAATTAATTTTAAAATCTAAAATTTCTTAAATATTTCATAGATGCACATAAGACTAATTGTAAAATATTGTACTATGTTATGTTTTAAATAATATAATTAAGAGTTGATAAATGTTGTGCTTCCTACCCATCATCACATCATAAGTCTAAGTCTAAGTCTAACTGTAAAGTATTGTACTATGTTACTTTTTAAATAATATAATTAATGTGAAGTTGGTAAATGTTGTACTTCTTACCCATCATCACATCATAAGCTAAAGACTTCCATTAATTAATTTTTTTATAAATGTAATATATATCTATTTATATATTATTTTATTAAAAAAATAAACTACGTTACCGGCAGCGCATGTATCAAATCAAAGATCAAGGAGTGAATCTCTCCTCGATCCTGCGGTGGGTTAAATTGTTATAATATTATTTTGAAATGAAATAAATTACATCGTATATAACTATTATGCAGAAAGACTTGCTTGTTATATATATATATATATATATATATATATATATATATATATATATATATATATATCGTACTC
>JASDQU010505723.1:15500-28865 GCA_032191745.1 Picea mariana | reverse complement strand
GAATGTCTAATCACAAGATATCACTCCATCGGGTTTGAATATTGAGGAACGTTGTAGTCCAATTCCAATTTTCATGTGCCAACCAAATTTTCAAGTTGTAGAATTTGATCAAAGGAAAAAGGCATAAAATATGTTTAGATTGGACAACCTTGGATAATTGCTATGAGAGAATCTAGTTATTATCACAGTTTTTTCATAAAAATTAAATAAGTGTGTAAGGAATTTAGTATTGCATTAACAAATAATCTAGCAATCGAGATTGGTAAAATGGATTCCATAACAAACAAGTAATTGAATGATACCCATGTTTCAGATCTATAGAACATGGTGTTTTAGATTTGACTACTTTTCATACAAATTGTGACACTGTTGAACTCTTGGAGCAGTGGGAGAATGGAATTTAGAGGTACATTCTCGCAATAGCTTCCACATTTGCACTATAACATATGCTGGATTATTTTCCAAGATTTTAATTTAAGGTGTTGATCCACATTCGTGGTCGATTTTTTGCTTTCATATTACTATCCATGAAATCTTTCATTTGCCTTTCTTTTGCTTTCCTTAGTATTTTTTCTTTCTTTTATTTGATCCCCAACACTTAGCAAAATTCAAGAAATGCGGGGAAACCCTTTACTTTTCTCTATTTCCATGTCTCCAGGTCCGCAAGTTCGCGTGTTTGCATTTTTGCTACCTTCAAATCACACCTCTTACCTATGTGTCCTCCATAATGCACCTTTTCCCCCTTTTATACTTAGTTTAGTCATTTTCCCGAAAATGTGGATGCAGAGCTACATATCATCTGTCAACTTTCTTGAATCTGTAGGTCCGCAACCCCACATTCACCAAAATGCACTTCTCACTTTTTTGTTTCCCAAATTGTACCCTTTTCACTTTTTAAACACCTACTATACGATAATATTTTTCTAGTCCCTAGGTCTGCAACCCCACGTTCTACAAATTGCATCCTCTGCCTTTTGATCCACAAAACGATTGTCTTCCATACTTAGTCATTTTTCAAGTTCGGTTCAAACCTCCTTTCCCTTCTTCATATTCACATTCATAGGTTCGCGGGTCTGTAGTCTCACGTTCTACAAATTGCATCCTCTACCTTTTGATCCACAAAACGATTGTCTTCCATACTTAGTCATTTTTCAAGTTCGATGCAGACCTCCTTTCCCTTCTTCATATTCACATTCATAGGTTCCCAGGTCCGCAGTCCCGTGTTCTACATTTCACACTTTCCATCACTCATATTGCACTCTCATACTTAACATTTTTCATCCGCCGTGACATCACATTTATTGTCCCCACCACATCAACAGTCACATGTGCAAGCATAATATCATTATTAATTTCACAAAATATTCGTTAAAGCTTGCAATAAGTTCAAAACTCATGTAAGTCGGCAATATTTATGATTGATTGAACTATTAGAGCAATACGTGGTAAACTAAGTAAGAATTGATTTTCCAAGCTGTAAATATCGACAGTGGCGCCACCTGTTGTCAAAGACAAAAGCAGAATAAGAATGTCAAGTAAGAAAAAGTAGGTGTATTGTGGAGATACACTAAACACACTCAGGCGTGAGGATCAAGAGTTTCAATGGTTGAGAGCATGCAATTATTACAAGGCTCTTTCTCTGGCAAAGAAGGAAAATAACTTAATTTGGACCTCAGGAATAGCATTAGTAGGTTGTGTTTAGACAATTCTAAGAGAAGAATAATGCAGTTGCAAGGACATCAACCTATCTCTCTAGCTCCTTTAGCATTCTCTAGAAAGCTACGACTCCCTACACCTACCTTGCGATTTAAAAATGAAGAGGCCGATGAATTTCTGAAGCAACATAAAGGAGGGGAAAGGTTTCTAAGCAGTTATTTGGAGGACCCAAGCATTAGCTTCGGTGGTTCCAAAGTTGAGGTAACTTCATTAAAGTACCTGTTAGCACTCTGTAAATTTTGTCCTGCTAAGAGACAAACGATAGAGGTAACTGTTTCAACCTACTTTAGAGCTGAGGCACTAGCCTGCTCAACTCAGAGAGGGCTCTCTCATGTCACTTTATATTTCTTTGGAAATCGGTGGCTAGATTTAGTTTGTTTTGGGGTTTTTTATAAAGTTGTTTGCAAGGAAGGGGAGGGACACTCATGGCTATGGACTCAAAATTATGAAATTGAATGAAAACATTGACTGGCCTATAGAAATCTTCAGAGGATAAAGGCTAAATGAGGCAATGAATCTGAGTTGTAAATTGTATTTAAGCAGAGTGTAAGAGGGAAGGGGGAAAACAAGTAACTGCATCAAAGCATTATTGAAATGAATTCTGAATTAGTTAGGAAGAAATATACACAATTTAAATTCTTCAGTCGAGAGCATCAAGAGATGAATTATGGGCTTTTAACTATCCAATTCAAATAGAAGACAATGTAAATGGAATTAAAAAACACAGGAAATACATACAATGAGGGAAGACAAAATTCATATCACCACCGTTAGAATCTTTTCATAGAGATTTCAAAAGCTCTTGCATATGTATTCAATTCAGCTCCAGAAAATTACAATGGAGTTTAGAACAACCAGAATTTGTGCCCTTGCACTTCTGCCCACACTTTAATACATTCAGAACCTCTATCATTTATACATTTGAGTTCCTTTAGTTAGAAACTGATTACAATATTTGAACTGAAACATTTAAGCTTCTACAATGATTATAAATGACAGTTTTCAGAAAAAATGTTTCATGATCCCTGACGCTTCAACTCCTTCCTCTGCCACGTTCTCTTTGAAATGTCATTTATACTCTTTCAAATATAATTGCATTTATCCATATTCTCATTAAACATTTGGGAATAATATATTTGAAATAAAAATAATTCCCAAATATTTTTCTATCCTGTAGAATTAAATTTCCATAATTTAATTCATGCCCGTGGTTTTTAAAACCATATCTTGTTTTGTCCAATTCACCATTTCACTGTAAAAAACATTTACTGTTACAAGTCTTCATCTCACGTGCATCTTCCCACTTGATTATTTTCCATGGAAATAAACAATAATATTTATAAAATTTGAATTTTACCTCTGTAAAACAATTTCACCTTGAGGAAGAATTTCATTTATTAGAAATTCCATAATTGTTATTGAAATGCACTCCTAGAAAATATGTCGCACATAAACCATAGGATAAATGGTTGCATTTATTATATTGGGCCGGAGAAAAGTGGTTTGGAGTTTACCCACTTTTTCCCCCGATATTCACCACGTAAAAACATGTGTCCAATCACCAAAACCATGGTATTTTCCCCAGCTCGCCTTCACATTATTAACCTCCGCGTTAATTCTACGCCCGATATGTATGTGCGCCCTCCATCCATCCTTTGAGTTTTCCACATTATAAATTGAGATTTGTGCCCATGATTTGACGTGATGCCATAAATTAAATATTGGATCAAATATTAATATAAATATTTTAATATTAAAATATTTATATTAATAATAATAAACTCTTTTTTTCTATTTTCTAAAGACTTTGGGCATATGAGGTTTAACACATGTCTTTGTGTATAAGATAAGGGTGCTTAATAAAAGGAATATTTTTTATTTTCAACGGGAATATGAAAATAAGGGTAAAAATGAATGAAGTGATGGAACTAAGGGATTTAGATAAGCATTAAGGCTAGGGATAGGTTTGGGATATTTGCCAATTTTTTTACATATGGAGGACATGACTATTTTGGATGATCAGTTGAGTGAAGGATTTAGGTGATGAGAGCTTGACAGAGTTGGTGAAAAAGTTTTAAAATGTGAGTGGAAAGATAGTGCAAGGACAAGATGCTTTGGGAAAAAATAATGCAAATTAGCAGGTGATAACAGTACCCATACGGAGAATTTGCATGGTTGTTTGCATGTATTATTGGTCTGGAATCCACCGTGTTTATATCAAGAAATTCTATATATGCCATGCATTATGCTTTACATGAAAAGGCCATTATAGATTTGGGGTTATCTCATTTCAAGTGAAATTTATTTCCAATTGAATAACTTTACAAAGACTTGGAAATTCTACACGACCTCTTATCTCATCTATGCCATTACTTATGGCCATGTGTTTGAATATTGTCGAGGGAAAAGAAATTTGATTTTATGGCAGAACCAATTTATGTATGGTATTCGGTCCTTTACTAACACAAAGTTCGATATAATTTCTACCCAGTTCATAATAATTTCATTTCAGAGGTCAAAAAGATTATTTTTGGTCCCGATACGTCAGGGTATCTATTGGAGTAGGGACCTTTCTCTATGGGAAAGGAGTTTATGAAACTCTTGAAGAATTCATTGTTATCAGACTATTTGGTAGTGAAGAAAAGCCTTTTTTTCTCCCATTTTATGTACCAAATAAAATTTTTGATGAGGAAATGTGCAGGTAATACAAGACTTGGGCCGATTTCTTCTATCATAAGAGGAAGAAACAATCCATACCCCTACCCTGGAAAGTTGGGGAGTTTATTGTCAAACACATAATCCACCTCGATGAATTGAAAAAAAATCATGAACAGGGGTTTAAAAGATGTCAAATGGGTTAAGGGTTTCGATCCAGATAACAAATTTATTGCACACATGGAATTGATTGGGTACTCTTCACATTTCACTAAAGTTGAACAATTTCAGGAAGGTGGCGAAGATAATCTAGACCTTCATGAAATCATGGCATACCAAGTTTCAGATGACATGGAAGAAATAAACAGTACTAATGAATGTCATAGACAACATGGAAAGGAAGTAATAGATAAAAACCCTAATTCTCCAACAACATTCCAAAGGAGTACTCCATCAAGAACAAAGAATAGAACCAGTGGTATGGACAAAACAAAAGCATCAGTTGGAGGGTTAGATGATGGTGGTGATAAAGACCCACCTAGAAAAAATATTGAAAATTATCTTATTGCATATGCTTCTATCAAAAGAAAAAAGAATACATTAGTAATAGGGTTGAGCATACTTGAAACCTAGGAAAGTCCATGCACAATGGACGTAGATGAGCTCATTGGAGAACCTAATTGGTCTGCATAGAGACTACTGGAAACTAGAGAAATTGTTGATGCCATGATTCCCCAGGATCCTGAAATATTTGAGGAGGAATCTGTTACTTTGCACCACATGGCCTACAATATTGAGACTAAGAAATTGTTATTAGAAACAGTCAATACTAAAAATAAAAGGTCATCGGAAAAATGGAAATCTTCGATTGACCTTGATGGAGTTGCATCGTAAAAAAATGCAGACTTCCATGGAGCAACTAGAGAAGCTTTGAAGCAATCTATTGATAAATGGAAAAATAAAATTCAGAGTTGAAGAGGAGGATAAAAGAGTTAGAAGTTTCCTTAATACCAGGGCCATTGTTTCCTGAACCTTTAAAGTCAATCCAACCTGCATTTGTGTTAGAAAATGTCCCAGAAAGAAGCATAAGATATAAAGGCTCATCAAGTTTATTACAAGCAATAAGAAAATACGTTGGTGATGCCATACATAACAGAATTGATATAATTCAAGAAATTTGGGAGCTTGCTCAAAGTATTGCTAGTTTTTTATCAAGACTACAAAATTTCAAGGAATATCTGCAAAAGGACCTAGAAAATGATGAAGGATTTTACAGAGAAGTTGTGAATACATTCTCATCTAAAGTCTCGAGCTTAAGTGAAGCTTGTAGAAAAGAACAAAAACTTCCTTCGACTTACCGAATGAAGCAGGTCAATGCATGTTAGTTGAGAAGAATTAAAGAGTTGAAATAAATGATAAACGAGATTGATGTTTTGAGAGATAAAAAAAGTGATTTGTTTCTTAATCTCATGGACCTTACAAAGGAGCTTGATGGTCCCAATTTATTAATGGATACCATGATTTTATTAAAGGAAACTTTAATGGGACAACTTAATGCATTAAAAGTTGCTTGGGCAAATGAGTTTACCGAAACAATAGACTTTTTTGAAGAAGTTGAAAACTTGTTAGTCTGGTATATCAACATGAATGATGAAGTTGATGACATGTTGCATCAATCAAAGATGTATTTGAGGGAATTTGAAAATCAATTATTTGAAATTAAAATGAAACATAAAAACATTGTAGCACCTTTAAGGGAGTATATCAAGGAGTGGTTGAAAAATGCATAAATTAGAATTTACCGAACCGGAAAATCAAGAAATAGTTGTAGCAGTTATGCCACCTAAACCTCAACATGCACCTATAAAAGAAACAATTGCAAGCAAGTAAAGGATTACGAGAACTTTCCATCATATTGAGTCAAGCAACAACTCTATTTTTTCCATTAGTCTATTTTCTTCTATAGTCAATTGTTTAATTTCCTTTTATTTCCAGTATTCTGTGAAAACCCAGTTGATCGTTGATTGTTTTTCTCTTATCTTCCAGGTCAATTAATTTTATGGTCAGCGGGAGCCCCATCCCAGTGCTCTTTGAAGGGAAAATGCATTTTCTTTTTTTTAAAGACATTTACTTTATATTTAAAGACTCATATTATTTTTTAGACTCTAAAAGAACTACCTGGGATACTACATTACTGTATTCTCGAAGACTTTGATCTGAAGCTTGAGTTTCAAAATGTTTTATCCATCATAATCTTTTTGTTTCTTTATGGAATGATCATTTAAAGCTCTCTTCTATATGCAGTCCATTTTTCTTGTCTCTCTATCATGGATATTGTTTATTGTCTTGATGAATGTTGTGATGGAAATGTCAACCTCTTATTTATCACACTCATTTGGTGTATCTACTTTGTAAAATATTATATATATGGTTTTCTTTTAAAGATACTTGGTCCCAATCTCATGTATTTTTTTTGAATGTGAATGTTAGCTTCAACAAAGTCTAGTCCTTCTCGGACTTTGTTTTATTTTCTTTCATAAATTTATAAGAACAAGAGGAGTACCACCTCTCTAAAAACTCAAGGGGAATCATGTCTTCATGAGGTTAAACTTAAGACCGTAAAACAGTGTTTTACATCAACAAAAGGGTATGACCCGAGGGAAATTCTCTGGCGATCAAGAGTTCCTTCCACAGCTAGGGTTTAACCCTAGCTTACGCTTCTCCTAAAGTTTAACTTGAATCAATATGAAGATTAAGTCGTTGCCTCTCCTGAAGTTTAGCTTGAATCAATATGAAGATTGATTGTGTGCCCTGGTTTTCGGGGTTCATTCTGTTTTGGAGGAATTTTTACTCTCCTTTGGAGAACTTTGATGTTGTTTAAGGTAAGCTTGGAGATTCGACCCAATTTCCCTTGTGGCTCAGTGCTCTTTCTTTGTATTTTCAAGTATATTCCTCCCATTTTGTTCTTGTTATGGTATGGAATCCTTCCAACTTGATGTATAAAATTGTGTTGGGGGAGCCTTTGATTTTCTTTTTTACAGAGGCCAAAAAGGGATTGGTTTCAAGAATAATGCAAATTTTCGATACAATTCTATTAGGTAGGCCTTTGATTTTCTTTTTTGCAGAGGAAAAAAAGGGATTGGTTTCAAGAATAATGCAAATTTAGGTGTGAAATATGTAAAAAAATGAAACCATTCCTTTGCTTAATCTAAAAACCCCTTTGGCTCATGAAAAGGACGTGACATATTCACACCAGGGCTTAGTTGGAAAGCTTATTGACCGTTGGCTAAGGATTAGCTCAGTTGATGATTAGGTCCAAGAAAACTAGGTTTCTAGGATGAGGTATTGGGCTTTTTCCTACACAAGAGGTTTCTTCATCTTCTTATATGAGTTTAAGCAGGATGAAAATATAATATTTAGATCTATTCCTTATTTTATTAATTCTAGAGGAACGTTCCTTTCAAAGTGGTCGTTAAATTTTCATCTTGATGAAGAAATAACCGTTACCCCTCTCTCGATTTGCATCTTGATGAAGAAATAACCTTTGCCCCCCTCTTGATTTGCTTGTCCTTTCGTCCTTTGATTTTTTTGGTACAAGCCCACATTGCAAGAAATTGGAGATAGTCCAGGGAAATTTATTGAAGCAATAGATCTTCAGAATGTCATATTCTCTTGTGCACCCATTTGTGTGTAGATATATTTGGAGAAAGGGTTACATGAAGCCATTTAGCGTCAAGTAGATCGATGGTCCTATTATCAACCATTGGATTATGAACATATTCACTTTAAATGCAATATTTGGCAAAAGTATGACCACTTTGCGATTTTTTTTCCTAAGAATCCTACTCCAACGTCTTCTCCCTTGGAAGTCCCCTCTAAAGGTGATCAATCTCCTTTCCAAGTTGTTACTAATAGAAATAAAAATAAAGGGTGTGGATGAAGATGTTAATATCAAGCATCATAGGGAGGCTTTAACTATCCCTCAGTGGGATAAAGAGTTGTCTAAAAGGAAAATTTTAGAGACTCCTTTGAATGAAGGCATATCAAAATAAGGGACCAACAATGAGAATGTCGATCCAAATGCACAAAAGGGGAATCAACTCAAAAATACAGTGATCAAGAAAAGGCATCAAAATGAGGTGGCAAGCATTCCAAATCAGAAAACCCTTATGGACGGGGAAGCGGATCAAGTTCAAGAAATTCCTTTGGTGGTAAGGTTCATTCACCTAAGTCTTTTGAATCCCCTTGTTTTGTTGGAGCTTTGAAGAAAGTTCGACATTCTTCCCCTCCCCTCATAATGGGAAGGAAATCGAATTGGGAAAGACAAGAAAAAGAGAAAAGCAAATATTTCTCTAGAATATCGGACCTCTTTGGATTCACTGTATAAGGGATGATTTGTACTCTAACCTAGTTGGAAATAATGTTATGTTTTTTTATTCAGTTAGACAAATAATTTGTAAGAGTCTACCCTTGTATGCAAGAATATAGAAGAAAGTGTATATGTAAAAGAAAGCAACATAAATTCCTCTCGTTGCATTTTGATGGGAAGCTAAAAGTCTTGCAAGTGGGAGACAACCTCTTTCAATTTTGTACTACTATGTTGTTTGGTTTGGTTGCAGCCTCTTTTAATACAAAATCTAGTTGTTTTAGTTTAAAAAAAAAATTATTTCAATACACAAGACTTGGGTGTTATATCTATTGGGACTCTGCATGCCACTTCCTCACCCTCTTTGGAAGAAGACTCAATTCACCCAATATATGCATTCATATTCCATATTCTCTGACCACACTTATGTTTTATGTGTTTGGAGGTTTGCTTGCATTATATTCATCATTATTGTGATTTATTCCTTTGAGTTTGTGGAATTATCAAATATAAACATATACATGCTACGACATTGATGTCCAAGTCATAACAATCCCACAAAATATGTACAAGGATATTGTACTCAGAATCATGGTTGCTCATTTTCTCCATCTTGCATTGAGCTTGTGTATTTTCAACAATAGGTCATGTGTTGACTGTTTTGCAGGTCAACCAATTTATTTATATATAAATACTTATATATATGAAGTTTTGATTGCAAGGTGTTAAGGAGACCAATTTATAACAATGACACCAAAGCAAGGATGTCGTTTCTCAACGACTCATTCATTGAGAATGATAAAGCATGGTTGTGTTTTTTACTTCCGTGGCTTTAAAAAACAACATTAATCACAAAACACAAATAACATATAACAATGTCAATTACTCAAATGACTAGGAAAACTATAGAAAATTATTCAATTAACCATCTATAAAAAAAAAAATTCAAAAGAACACCTACGAAGAGAATAGATATCACCAATGAAGACCTAAAAAATATAAAGTTTAGAAGTATATTATTCCCCACATTCAATGAAAAGGGGATTGTGTCTACAAACTAGTTCATGTTTCTAAATATTTATTTTTATTTGTAAAATACTCTCAACAAATAACAACCGAGTAGTTCTACTTATAAGTATCTAACCAGAATTAAGAAATATTAGTGTAACGAGGATAAATTGAAATCAACCATAATCAATAAGCAGCCCAAAACAACAAAGTTAATGTCTTTCATATATATAGAAGCTAATTAAATCAAAGATGCCCAAAATTAACTTAATAGGATGGAATTTTTTGTCATTGGAATGGTATGCAGATTCATATCATATAAACCATTTTTTTCTAATTGAAAGACAATTGGAAACCTCGTATACAAAACTTACTAACCATAACAAAATAAAAAATGTATAAAAAAGCAATTACTTATGATCTTAACGTAGAAGGATTAAGATTCCCAATCTCGAAAGTGTTGGGAAAAAAATTTAAACACATGTCAAAACTCTTAATTCAAAGGAAATATCATCGTGAATTGCATGTATTGCTATTATAAAAACTATACATAAGAACAATCGTATTATGAGTGATACACAATCAATCATGTCCATATCTATAAAAGTATGCATGGTAGAAGCAAAAGGGAAACATAGAAATAGTTCACACGTGGATAGGCAAAGAGTCAAACGTAGGCCATGCCCCTCACTGATGAGTTGCTCTACTACCAAGCTGTGTGCTTGTTTCATGACAAACAACCTTGTTCATAGTGTGGATTTTTGCATCTAACACACCCTCTTAAGTGAGTCATGCTTTGAGGATTCCCATTCACTTAACCAACCATGATTTTGATACTATGTTAAAACTTGCACAGGTTAAGAATCAAAGAAATTTAGCTTGAAGTAGGTTCATGTACTTGAAGGAAGGGTGATATGTCAATATACACATGAATTGACAAAACATAATTGTGTTAAGCTCTAGACGAAGCCCTATGTTAAGCATAAAGGCCCATGTAAAGCCCTAGATAGTGAGTTATATTTCTATTGTTATATTAGTGTTGTTGGCTAGACCCTTTAATTGTAATTGTACCCTTTGTCTCCTACACACACACACACACACACACACACTAAGGAAACCTAGTTTTATAATATATTTCATCTCATTCTTGTACATTTGTTCTATTGTAAAAGGAGGTTTACCCCTCAAAGAGGCTTATCTTTCATTTTTATATCTATTAGTATGTGGTGCAAACACAATATTGAAAGATGTATTTAATAAACTGTGGAAGTGATACTATGTTATCGTGTGAGGAGATCCATTCAACACTAAAGAATGAGTAAAATGCTAAAATAGTGTTGTATCATTTATTATTAATACATGAGAAATAAACCAATATAATAACCAACATTGCATGGTTTGCAATTATGAGTAACCATCGTTAATGTAATAGAATAGTAAGAAATGGTGTAGGAATATACTTGAGAGATTAAGTGTTATCTTTGATGCATATTTATACTTATCTTTGTGCACAGTTATAGTACAAGGCAACACCTAAGGGAATCCCATGAATCACAAATATCAAGAGATCGATCTTTGGATCAACTTGTACACTCTATTACCAAACTTACAAGATCTACAAAATTAAGTGTTGTGGTGATAGCTTCATGTGAATAGATGCACATTAGGTGAGCTATACAAATACATGTTGAACACATATAAAACTTTGAACCATAAAATTGGAAAGAATCTCAACTCACCCTCACACACTTAAGAAAAGAATAGGGTTTATTGGTACCTTGCAAGTGCCATACAATAATCCATCCAAAGGATACATTAGCAATATTCAATATAACCAATAGGCACATCCAGTGAACCCCACGTAGTGGAGGAGCATGCTCACCAAGATTTGAATGTGAATCATTGTCACAACAACTGCTTCAAGTTTATACTAAACCACAACCTGATGGAAATAATAACATTAAGTATATGTGATAAACATACTAAACCCGATTCATTAATAATCATGCATCATAATGAAAAATAACCCATAACATGAGAATTAATGATATATTTTCTCAAGTGATACAAGTACAAATACAAACTCAAAGATATTTATAAATATGTGTTAAGGTCACCTTCGTTGTGGACCTAGCCCAAGGTGCAATATCCCTAGGGGGTACCCATTGGCACCAATGTGATCCATAGTGGACCATTAAAGGTGTAAGATAAATTACTTTTATGGGCAATTGGAGACAAATGTCAAGGTTAGCCAACATATCTCCAACACMCCCCCTTAAGAATGACTTGGGGATACAAATAAAGAATGTTGACATAAGGGATATTTGAATAAGTAAATATTACATTCCAACATCCACCCTTAATTTATACTTTGAAATATGTGGTAAACAAAAAACATGATCAAATAAACATTCAATMATACCATCTTAATCTTTAAGTAGCTAGGGACCCAAAAATATTGGATCCATTGGTCAAAAGCGATGAGTTTTTCAACAATGGGAAAGGTAATTCAATTCCCATGAGGGTTGGTCCTARAGCCATGGGGTCACCTTGAGGTAGTGGTCAAACTTGTGGTTGCAACCAAAAAGATTATATTAAAATGATCTCATGAACTGTGCACACATAAGTGAATCAAAACTCGCCCCCATGTCCTTCAATTAATGTTTTCCCCGTTATTTTAGTTTTTTCTTGTAGCATCCCCACCCAACACTCCTAGCCATGGGACAAGTTTCCATGTTACAGGGATTTCAAATTCCAATCGTTAGAGGAAAATATCCCCACAATAACAACTAAATAAGCCTCCCAAGAAGGACCATAATTAAATACAATGCATGCACAATGTGAACTGTTATCGCTCAGTTTGTAGGATAGGTTTAGTAGCTTGAAGGCAGGAGTCAAACTGGCGTAACAGGAGCTTCCCCACCCACTGTCACCTCGATGGGGGGCTCTTTCTATTTAGGGTGGCTAATCCCAAGGGAGACGTCCCTAGTAATCTGGGGTTTTGAAGGAAAAGAATCAAGGGTTCAAGGCTCAAAGGTTAAAATAGGTTTTCCCCTTCACAGATTACTGCCAAGAAAGATAGTCAAAGGGAAGGTATTCCACTGAAAAGGCACCTGTTTACGAGACAAGGCAAATAAAACTAAAACGTGCAAACAGTGGTTAGTACTTCAAATTGTTAATGACTATCTTTAATATATACACATGAGCTTAAATAAATGTAATTATTGACGGAGTCAATGATTGCAATTAAAGCTGAGACTTATAATATTACTTCCTCAATAAATACAAATGATATAGCATTCAATGTATAAAATTAATCTTTAAATTACCACAATGCTTTAAATATCATCAATGTGCTCACATGCAAAAGGTTGATGCGTCAAGCCTACTAAGGGTGATGTCAGCCCTAATCTAGGTTAGTTTTGGTAGGCAAGGAAGTGGACGTTTTGCAAATCAAGCCAATGAAAATAATCTACACATCAATGCCAATTGCTAGATGACAAAGCCACAACGTTTTATACCAAACAAGAGATCAAAATAGGCATGACGTCATTAGCTAGTTAGGGTTAGTAAATCGCTAGGGTTAGTTAGGGTTTCAATTTTTGAAAGTTTGAAAGATT